>JABSMS010012814.1:0-12978 GCA_018902275.1 Aleiodes sp. PSUC_FEM 10030003
AACGTTGCACGTACTACATTAGGATATAAATGGAAGAAAATCTTTTAGCTGAATGTTTCTGTGCAGATGGAAAGGATGAGAGAAAGAGAGTAAATAACCCCATGGGTTTGCATTCGATTTTCCTCCTCACCGGATCTTAGTATGTATCGTCCTCCTTCAGAAGTACTGTACCTAGTAGTTTCGTCTTTGAAAATGCTACAGGTGGCCAGTTTAAAGCTCTATGCTCTTGATTTACAGTCGACCTCACCTTTCTCAGTTTAAAGTTCAAACCACGGCGGGGTAAACAGGACTCGTTATATTAGTCGACCACTGCGGATAAAATTTGTTCATCAGAATCTAAATGTAAATTGCATTTTTTTCAGCGTTTTAGGAATTTGCATGAATCGTATTCGCTAATTTCCAGGTAAATGATATTATTATTCGATATTTTGTATTACTACCAGCATGAAATATTTCATACGTGAAATTTTCTAATGCACTGTGGAAATCTCTTTGAATCATCACAAGAGATGAACACCACAATGATATTGAGAGAACAACATTTGGATAGATGGATGTTTCATTGTTCTCTCCTATTTATTCACGTTTCGTATAATATTCAAAACTGTCTATCGAGTTTGAGAAAATGAGGTTGAATAATAACACGTTGAACAAACAATAGAGGAAAATGTTGGCCGTTGTGAGTTAAATCAAAGCAAAGTACGATGCATTGAAGATATGCGGTGAATATAATCTTGTCGGAAATTGAGAATTCATTGTATCCCTTTCAAAACCAAATGCCTTTGTTCCACGTATTCATTAGGAATCTAGCATTGCCTACAGCACATGAATGACGATCAGGTAATTATTATTAAGGATTTGTCAGAGTTTCGTTACGATGAAGCCAGTAATTACAAACGGAAATCATGTAAAGAAAAGTGAATCAATGCTGTGTGTTGAAAATTTGTTAGAATTGAGAATGGGGAAGCGTGACCCAAAGCGAATGAAATCAGTGGCCAAACACGCATCAACTCTGGAGCCGTTCATTACGATCCCCAAGCCCTCGGGCCCGGTGATTCAAAGTGCTCAAACAACAATCAAGCTGGGTTGGAATTCATGTGACGGTTGCAAGTGAAACAAGAGTGGGAGGGATTCACTCGGATTCTCATGGAATTGAAGCTGAATTCACTACATATTGTGTAACAACTATTCCGAATTTGATGGTTTCTCTTTCCCTCCTCTCCTCAACACAGGGTCTCGGACAAATGTTAGAAATTTACGTTTCAGGTGAGAGCTCTCGTAGTATTTAATTGGGTTTCCAGCTATTGAGCCACGAAAATTTCAAAATAAACATGTAAACATTACATCAGAGTGAAGAGCTGTTTTAGTGTCGTGTGGCATCTGGTAAATTTACGTCGAATGATAGGTAAGACATGCAAGTAGTACGTTTAGCCATGTTCCAGACTTCCTTCCTCCCGTGTTTTCGTGTAAAATACAAACACAAACGGTACATCACATGTCTCACGCCTCTCACGAATCGGATCCTCATTAATTTTCTCACTTGGTGTCAAACTGAATAACTTTAGTCTTTACACACTCTCTTACGAAATAATTCTTCTTTTGTTTCAATTAATTTTGTCAAAGTTGGACATTTTGATTTAATGCGATGGAATTTAATTTGTATTAAAAATTCTCTACTTGAATGTGAAACTTAGACTTGTCCGTTGAGACTAATGATTTAGTAGTTTTAAAAGTTCTCAAACTGAATAATTAGGAGCCAACATTATTTTATTAACTGTGGTGTTATGTTCTTTTGGAGGTTGGTTGGAAAATGGTGGAATAAAAACTTTATATCCATAACTGGGGTGAACTGGCATTGGACTCAGAATTTTTAAGGTTTCATACCCCATCCAGTGAAGTTTGGAAACTCGATAACTCGAGTGATTTTTAATCCCCGGCGAAAATCTCCAATGGACTGGTATATTTTCTTCGATTTTCCTTCTACCAATTTCAAATGAAAACGGAAAAGAAAAAGGGAAGAAACATAAGATACGTATATGTACGATGAAGTAAAAAAAAATAGCGAGGGAGATGAAGAAGTTGGAAGCTCGATTGGCTCGATTTTTCTTGAAACATTCATTCGGGCCACGCGCTCCTCTGGATAATCCAGAAATTATTGAAGAAACTGCGAACTCCGCTGGATATTCTACTTGGTCGATTCCTTTTGGATTGGAAACGATAACGAAGACGTTTTCTCAGTTACTACCAAATCTAGAATGAGATAGAGAACGAATGGGAATGAGTAAAAATGGGAGAATGAGGCAAACTAGCTTTTGGAGAATAGGCTCTTGAATGTGTATGATGGAATAAAGTGGGGTGAGAGACAAGAATGACTCGAAGGAATCTTCAGTACCAGTATTAAACTTTGGTACGTACTGAGGATTTATCTTGGGGTAGAGAGAGCTATGAAGAATATTTGAGAGGGGATGATGAGGAGAATTTTGTCATCATCCTGATTTGAAGGATAGCAAACGAAAAAGACTAAGATTCCAATCTCTTTGGCATCTGATTCCTTCTAACGACCAATATCCGTGTTCTCTTTTTTTTTCGTATAAGACACTCCATTGATCCCAAATACAACCAAACCATTACCTATTTCTATGAGAGCTCATATCGTTATCATAATCATCCATATATCAAACAATCCGCCCCCTCTTATCAGCAACGATCTTTGTCAGACTCCATTTGCCTCACTCCGCAATATATTCCCCTGGCCCGTATCCAGGCCATCTTGCCGTGATATTATCAGATTACGATGCGTGATCGTAATGCATGAAGAGCTACGGGTGAATTGATTAGTTAGTGTGTGAACAAGAGAAAGCCGGTTAACGTTCACACTCTCGGGCAATATTCCTCATATTTATTTTCATAAATTGGAGAAATAAATTTGCGAACCAGTGATCAATATCTCTCGTGTTCGAAACAATTGCATTCACTCGCTACCAAATCCATGAGGTTAGAAAATTGTTTCCTGCGAAGCTGAAGTATTGATCACTGAAAATACTCCAATCGCCGTTTTTTCTCCACCTCCGATTCTTCAGAAATTGTGCAGCCGGGCAAACATTGATTGAGAGGCTTAAGTACCAGTAAATACGAAAAGGGTTGAAAGGAATTCTCTCGATTGGTCGTGTCTCGGGAGGATTATCCCCAGGGTGGAATAGAGAATTACTATAGAGCATCGTAGTTGTCCTAGCATGGCCATCTCGCCTCGAAAACACATAGACCAACCACACTATCCTGTGAGCTAGACGAAGACACCAATAACAGAGAGACAGGTCGTTCTCCACGTAGCCTCAGAGATCCGTATGGTAACTATGGGTAGCAGTGGACCGCAATCTGCATTCCGTTACCTAATTGTCGTAACACGGGGGGGATATGCATGTAGATATATGTGTTTACGGGTCACTGCACATAGAGGGAATGAGGTACAGAAGGATAGATGGAGAGAGAGAGAGAAAGGTTTTAGGATAAGTGGCGAGCGGAAGGGCCTCGATGGTATCCTGCGGTATGAATTAGTCTCGCTCGAATTATTTGACAACAAAAATTAGGCTCTACATATTGAAATAACTATGTACATAATTGGCTGACTAAATTATAGAAGTTCTGTAACATCAGTTTCAAGCACGTCTCCCTAACTCAAAGATTTGGACAAGAAATTTGGATGTCCTCTGAAATTTCAAAGCAGAGACCCTGGAAATACGATCAAAGCGGTGAACGCCAAAGGAAATTTCAGTATACACCTCAACTGCAAAGGAAACCTGTCACTCTCTCAATGTTAAGACATTGCACGCAGTGCTGGGGAGATAGATATTGCTAATAGTCCTTCACCTCCCAATCAATCCTTCCCGACGGATGATTCATTGTACAGTGTTCTACAGGACGACAGTGAGAGTGAACGACATACATGTGACAGTTTGGTCTGTTGTACAGAATGGCATCAAGATCTCTCCTGGCCAGTTCAAAATCCCCGAATCCATGGTAATGCCCTAATGGACGCTGCAAATTGATAGCTGTCACTGTACAAATATCAATATAACCATCCAACATGTGACAGACACAGAGGATATTCCTTGTGTACTCAGAAAGAAATTTATGTTATTACTCTCAGTTATTACTTTATGTAAATAATACGTTCAGACAGTAATGTTATCTTTATGAGGAAAATTCATTCTCTTTTTCGAACTCTCATTCCTTTATTTCTAACCTTAAACTCTAGTATAAAAAGACACTTCTGGCGATCGAGAAAGAAGCTATAAACGTTACACGCCAACGCCAGCAGACTCTGGTGCACGGACTCTCGAAATTTATGTACGTAGAACGAAAAAGAAAAATGAAGCTCTCTCACATTGCAATGGAGGAAGTGAAAATAAAATTCAAGATTTGCTTGTGATTTAGATAGGGAAGAATTTAACAGCATTGTGGTTATACCGAGGGAAAATAGAGAAATTGGAGAAATGGAATGTCCAAATAGACTGTGCACTAAGTATACGAGGTTTGGGGGTTCACAGGACAGATTGAAATGTCTCTCAGTCCCCGTGGGAATGGACCAAGTTTACATTTACCGTGAACCTTTGTCTCTACCAAAGTAAAGTAAGATGTTAGTGATTCACAACGTACCTCTCACAGTGTTAACCCAATTCGATGTCATTTTGTGTCACTGATGGTATTGAAATTCACTTTGGACGGAAGGGTAATAGCAAAAGGGGATGCATTCACCACGATATAACAAAACCTTCCATCACCAATCGCTGTCCTCCCATGGTACATGAAATCAGTGGATGCACAACGCTTTACTGTGTCCCAAGTCAGGACGTAAAAGCCAATACATCGCCTCTGTTGCGAAACTCCACGTACTCTATACGGTAAAATTGTCAGCTATGCACTCACCGATTCTGCGTTGTAACACACTCATTCTCTTCGTACCACATCGCACTGAAGATTACAAATTGATTCTCTCCTAGTTCATCTACAAAATATGAAAGAGGAAAAGCTTGTTTGAAAAAAAAACCATCAATGTTCAAACTATCAACTTCGTAAAATAAAGAGGAAAGAAAAAAGTTGAGTATTGAGGCAGAAGTTAACTCGTTTCGCGTGAGAGTTGAAAAGTGCCTCGTGTGAAACTTTCGTCTGTAAACTTTTGGTAAATTAAGATCTCCATTATTTCTTCCGAATTCATAAACTCGACGGCAAATAATCATGACCACATCGCGTGATGGTACTGTAACCTATAAAACTCAAGAGTTGTCAACTGCCTTGCGTGATTATGGTGGTATACTCGATAAGTCGATTTTTTCCTCTTTTGACTTATGCTATCCCCTCTTGTTTCCAGTTTTATTTTTTTCCTTTCCTCCTCGTTACAGTGTATTTTGTGCCAAGAGGCATGAGACAGAATGGGAAGAAACTTGGGAAGGATCGACGGGAAAAGTTTTCCAGGCGCTTTTGCTTTTCTGCCTCGAAACGTTGACTCCCTTTATGGCTGTCTTAAAACTCGACGATACGATTTTCCGTGCTTCCACGAACGCCACCGCACTTCCCCAACTACATCCAATCATTTTACTTGCTCCAGGTCTCACCATTTCCCATAACTCCATCCCACTTCTTTCATTCATTTTTCCCGAACATGTTTTTCCTTTTTTTCCCTTTCGCCTAACTCTGACAGCAATATTTTCATTTTTTTCTTTCTTGATTTCTCGTCCACACTTGCAGCTGTATGTGAAAAAGAAGTCAAACTTTTGCCAATCTCGTAGATCTCCTTTGGTCGAACGAACGCGTGCAGGAGCTTCCCTCCAACTGACTATGGATTACGGAGGATCTCGGGCTGGTCACACGTGTTCACGCTATCCGTTATCCGCAAAAACGAATATTCCCATACATTTCCCAGTACCCCTGTATTCTTGTTCAACCATACACTTCGGTCGTGTCAAAATGATGCAGTACGAGCCGCCTCCCTCCCCAATATCTAGATCATATGCTTTTTAAGGAGTTGATGATGAAATTTCTTTACTACGTCTGAAAAAGTTTTGTGAAAACATAAACGTACAATATAAATTGGTATTGAACGAATGGAAACATCGAGTATACGATGTAATTTGTACATTTTTAGTTTCATCTGTATGAAACAAATAGTTTTCGTCATAAACTAAACTACACCGGGTGCAGAGGAAAGGTCCCTGATCCAATCGACGGTACTATCGGAAATAGTGATTAAAATGGAAAAAGGTGGAATGAGCAGTCGTCTGGCTGAAGCTGAGAATAGGGGAAAGAAATGAGAGGAAAAAGTTTTAGAAGGCGCGTTCGAATGATAGGAGTGGGAAGAGAGAGTCGAAATCCGCTGCGAGATGAGAACAAAAATGAAAAGGAGAGTAAGAAAGAGAGAGAAGAGTTTCGTTTGGAGCTTGGGGAAGCGTAGATAACACTTCTTACCCGTGGGACGACTTGCGACCCCAATCTCAAGTCAGATATTGTTCCGAGCTTCGAAAGCTCAAAAGAACTTCTGAAAGGGCATTCCCAGATCCACGATTCGATGTATTATTCTGTCCTCGTATGTGTATTGTATCATCCATCCCAAGCTATTTCTCCTATTTTCAAAAATTCCTCAGAAGACACATAAAGAAAATATATAAAAGGAGTTGAATCAGAATTTTACATTACCTTTTATTGAAATCCCTTTTCATGAAAGGAAAATCAAAGGAAATAAATTTCTTAAACTTATTCTCATTTGAGTATGTAATGCACTGTATGCCAAAGAGAAATCACATAATGAGCCTTTTGTGGTATCAGCATTCATCATTGTTACATCCTGAGATGAGATTTAAATCAGTCAGAAGATTGTAGAACTTGTGATATAAACTTATTCTCTATCATCCTTTCTCTCGCATTAAATGTTGAAGTAGTTCCCAAAGAGAAGTAATGTGCTTCATCTCGGAACAACTTCTACATAGTAGTTACGGGTTATAAGTGACAAGTTTGTATACACCGTGGAATATGGTAACCAGGGGATCACTTATGGAGAAAGTACCTGACATAGTCTCTCACCTGTTATATCTAAAACCTGTCTCAACCTACAAATTGCCTTGTGGGAGTAGGCCGCCGGCACGGAACTAGAAGTTACGGTACAAGCGGCTGTTACATCTACCAAAACCTTTCTTCCCCTATGTGCACCTTTTCAAAATTTATGTGTCTTGGTAAAGAATAGCATGGGCCTGTTTTCATTTCGCTTGAATCAACACTCAGCATACACTGTGATAGTAAAAGATGTGATAACTTTGATTCAGTGGTAAACTATTCTATTTACCACGCGAATGAACATGAAATAAATAGATTATTTGTTTATTTCATGAGACTAAGAGGAGCATAAAAAGCAGGAATGAGCACAGGTTCCATGAGAAAACCAGTGAGATTCGGATCTCAAAGGTCAGTGATGTGAACAGTGGTGACCATCGAGCCGAGAATTTATGTCTCCATTGGTGCACATGAAAGCGAGACGAGTGAAAAACACGCTGGGGTGATTGCGAGCTAGACCGTAACGTGCACCAATGTCGTGCAGAAACGAATACCTAGTGAGAAAAACTCTACCCCCTACGCGCGATTTTAATATCCCCTGACTTCCATTATCATCTCCAACACTTATGAGAGTAAATAAAGTCGAGAACCCCTAAAACCACATACACAATGCGTAATGTATGAGGTGAAACTCTATATTGCTTTAGGAGCTAATTCATTTCCTCATTCTGACCACATCCTGCTACATATGTGCTTGTTCAAGCGAAAGTCTCCATGAATATTGACAGAAAAGGGACAAAGAGGATAAATAAAATTTTCTTTCCCTGAAAGCACTCTAAGTTTAGTTCACTACGGAAGTGTTATAATACGATGATCTTATGTGCGCTAAAAGGTTATCCAAATTTCCGTACGAAGGCCTTTCTTGATGCCTACGAGGTCATACATTTTCACCAATCTACTGATTTTCCGGTGGACGCTCACTGATAAGCTCACCCAAAGTAATCAAGTTCTAGCATGGGAACTGTCTAGAACATCGTGGTCGCATCGACCAACGCCAGAGCCGATTATAATCCTCGAACACAGTGGAGATATAAGAGAGAGGATAGATAGAGGGAGAGCGAGAGTGAAAATGCTCGGAATAGATGAAGTGAAGTTGAAGTGGGTACGGGCATGAACAGCCATATTGAAACGGAAACACAGAGGCCGCTGACAGCAGAGATTAGAGAATTACGGCGGACCAATAACCGTTAAAGAGAACGACCGACAGTATGCCAATGTTATTCCGTAGCTACGGACCCAACTAGACAGTGGAATAGAAGCTCACGCTAGCTTTAAACGGCCAGACGATATTAAATATCAGCCATTGGGCTCGGGACCACCAGTGATCACTGCTCTGCCAATTCTCTTCACAGTACTCCATGAAAAATTGAACTGGGATTATCATAAACTGCAAATTCCATCTCGATATTCTCCTTCTGTTGAGTTTGAATCTCATCATTGTCTAAATTAATCAGATCCAACTTCATGAATGAGATGATGGATAATCCTTTTAATGTCCAATTTGTGTCGAACTCTAGTCAGAACTTTTCAATGGATACCGGAATCGACACCACTATTCATTCAATGTCAACATTATGAATGATGAACATTTTGGTTGCAGTTAACTACTAATATTGGCTGTTGTTTCTCATTAAGGGTAAACCCTGATTGTAGTGAAAGTCCCCGGCGGTCGATCATACGGGATTATCGAGTTCTCCCTGAGTTACCCAAAGTACCCCCTGCTATAATGAATTGCGCAAGAGAGTATGAACCCACCAATGGCTTTCTACATTGTGGTATTAAATCGTTCAAATTGCAAAGTAACTCTCCACGAATACATAGATGAAGTAAAGCACCAACGATCTGTTAACCGTATATTACGCCTTTTCAGAAATCTCAATGAAACAGTTTGAAATTGAATTTTTCCCAATGATGCTATTGAAAAGGTTCTATGGCGAATACTTCATGGTTATTGTATGGAATACTAAGATTTCAACTGAAATCTAATATGTCAGTTTCACCTCATTCAGTTCACTAATATGACAGTGCCAAAGAAGACTGCATTTTTCATTAACAAAACTGTATCGATCGAACATAATTCGAAGCAACAATAGAGAATGCAGCAAAGAAGTCACGTGGCTTCACGAGAGTTTAGTTACGATCGAAGAACAGTATTACCACGTTATCTTGCGAAGAGATGACGGTTTTCAGGTCGGGTTATAGTAGGGTGCGAAAGAGTGGTTTGCTCTAAGGTCGAGTACTTGGCCCTCGATTCTGCGGTCGATTTCAGACTGAAATGCAGTTATTCGAAGGGGATAACTGTTCGAGGATAAATGAAGATCTGGCTGGGGAGGGAGAAGAGGAAGAATGAGAAAGGAAAAAAGGGAAACGTGACAAAACTCTAGAGACACAAAACTTGAAATGTTTTTTAACGTGAGAATTTTATCGTGTTCACTCTGGGGGCTCAGTCCCTATCGATTGGTCGCCATACAATTCTTTAACGAGCTTAACTTCCATCTTCTACTCCCTTACAATTTTGTTCAACCCCTCCACTTCAATTCACTCGTGACAATCCACTACCTCTTTCTGTCTCTCTTACAGACCCCCTCCTTCCAGTGCAAAACTTTTCGATAATGCGCAAATAGTTAGTGATTTTCATGCGGCAAATGTATACAGCTTATCGAAGTATAACCTTTCCCCTTACTACCGACTACCTTCATATTAAGAGCACAACCATTCTTTTCAGTCACAGCACGTACTAACAACGCATTAACAACTGCGACCGCGTACCAGTCAGTACAAGGGAACAAAACTTTCTCCTCTTCCTTGCATATTTCTCTCTCTTTCTCTCTTCCGCCCTTTTCGATCGAATTTATAATATCGCCAATACCGTGAAAATTCAAAGAGCAGAATGTTACCTCCTGCAGTACACAATTTCATCATGTATCAAAGACCCTTCATAATTTTATTAATTATCCTTGCACAGTAACATAATAATATTGTAATATATATTTCAGAGAATGATTAAAAACATGAATTGAAAAAAGTTCAAAAACAGAAGCTTCCTATTTCGCTATACCAATTTTTCCCTGACTTTCCCAGACACCATTAATACTTCTTAACGTCTAAAAATTTTTGAGGTGAAAATTCCCATGACACGAGGAAAAATTTTCAACGTCAAACGATTCTCACACATCGACAATTTTCTTGCTCTCATTTTATCCTTCAGAAAATTGAGGTACTCTGTACAACAGATCTATCTATAGATTCACGAAAAAAAAATCATGGGGAAAGAGTGGACGTGGAAGGAAGTGTATTTTCTTTTCCAAGTATCGGAGGCCTTAGTGGAAAATGTATTGGAGATGTGACCAGTTTCTGAGGAAAAAGTACGCACATATGTGCTTCAAATCTTACATATATATATACAAACATAAAAGAAAACTCTATATAATGCTCTCGAAAGTGTATGGCTTCTGTGTGGGTGTGTGAAGCTGAAGAGAGGTACATGGAATTCTTACACTTCGATCTCGAATAAAACAGGATTGTAAGTGGAGTGCTCAGGCACGTAGAAAGAGAGAGGAAGGAGTGGGGGCTTGAAAAAAATAGGATAAAAGAGTGAGGACAGTATCGGAGAATCGAGGATCACCCTAGGAGTCTATGTATGCGGTTGGACATATACGATAGTTGAAGATAGATAAAGCGAAACATTTGAAAATTGTGGAGAAAGGAGTAAGTAACACCGGCATTGAATTCACCCACTTCTATCATTGGAAGTATTGGACAGTGCTATCACATTCCTAGTTTATACAGTTACGATAGTGATACGATCGATGAATTTTAATTTATAATTTAAAAAAACATGCATAATAAATTTATCAAAATTGATGGAATGTAAATGAAAAATTGAAAACTGTAATAATAAAGATAGATCGGATTATAAGGATGATGAAATTTTAATCAATTCAATTTGATTAACAAGATTCGAACAAATATGATGTAATGGATTTTTGCGATACGCTTCGAGATATCCAGAGATTCGAACCCTGTCTCATGCTAATTATTAAATGACTGATGTCTCCATGGTAGTTCGAAGGGTAGAACTAAGGGTTCACGTGGGAATATTGTGTGGCTGTAAGCATCAGAGAGAACCTGGACACACAGGTCTCTGATATGTTAACGACATTACCTACCACAGCCGCATTAGTTGAGGGAGAGAGACAGAGTGGCCCTTAGCATATATTGAGAGCCTCTGCTTCGTAAGATATTCAGATTGCAAATGCAGAAAGGGGCACCGAGCTAGTGCATACATTGAATTACTAATGAAGAGCAACAAACAATAGAGTTGGAAGAAAATATAATAACATTTTGTTTCAAGCTCATGGAAATTAATTAATACGTTTTATTCATTAGCAATGAAAGCACTGCCTTCACGTAATTCATTAAATATTGTAGAAATTTTTTGGAAACATTAAATTATGCCGTATCATTCAATTGCGACTGCTTCCAAAATACATTTGATTGAAACGCAAAGCTAATTATTTTCTAAAATTTACTCACGTTACTTAATGAATGGACTCCATTAAATTGAGCTTATCAAATATCGTAGTAAACTGGTTGCCATTTCATTACAGGTAATAATAATGATGATCATCGGTAGTGATGTGATACTATTAATTTGTACTGCTTCCTAAATTGAAGTGTATATACACCGATCCCTGTAGACTAATATGATTCGTCTGAATCGAATGCAAATAGTCGTTGGATCCTCTCAGTTACTATTGTAACGTCACAAACGTAACAGTTTCGTGATTCGTTTCCCCTAGTCACTCGGTCAGTTCGATCGAGGGTATATTCACTGGTTATCTCAATAGAGATAACCAGTCAATTAACCTCTACCTGTTTTCTCACAGAGAATGTGTCTAGACAATTTCTGAATTAGTATCGGTACCATTAATCATGCGGGTTAGTAGCGCTATCAAAACAACAACGTTGGAGCCTGTCACTATTGGTAACATTGAAATGAGGGAAAGCTAGAGAGTGAGAAAGGTGAATATCCATAGCTATCTGCACTAGTCTATCCTGATCCTCGGAAACAACATGTGTTCAGAGTACTATGGTCTAGCAGTGTCACAAAGCTTCCCACGAACGGGGCTATTGTTAATCAACGCAAATATTTAGCTCGGGCATTCTCCGTCGTCGACTACGCATAAACTGTCGCTCGCCTGCCCCTTTGGCTAAATGCTGAATATATATCTTACCTTTGAGTTCCCCCTCATTGCTACATAGACCTACGGAATCTTCCTTCGTTCTAGCTATCCTTCATCTAACAAGCAAGCTAATATGCATAGAAACTGAAATCACACATTAATGTATACTGACTTTATGTACCTGTTTAGATATTATACCGCAGTAAATCGTCAGTAAGAGAGGGAGGAAGGGGATGCTCATATAGAGTATACCTATGGGGTGAACTCGTATCACGTTGACACGGCAACACGTTAAAGGCGGTACCACAGGGTATTTCCAATGCTCCCTGCCTACTGTGTCATGATACTGAACACATAGAAATTCGGCTTTCTTTACAGAATAAATATTGTTCAAATACTGCTTTTTATTCTATTCTTCACATGGTTATGAGAAATTAAATGAAATATATTAATTAAATTCATTTTCAAAAATGGATTTGTATGATGATCTTCATTCATTCAATAATTTTTGTAAGATGGCTTTATCAGTGCAGGCTTTCTCAAAGATTTTTTATGTATCAATAAAAATCCCGATGTGAGGACCTCATCAGGGAAGATATACAATGAAATTGACATTCTTTAAATAAATTATTACACTTAATTTGAAGAACTGAATTGTCTGAAAAATTAAATTATGATCAATTATATTTTT
>JABSMS010012825.1:0-12976 GCA_018902275.1 Aleiodes sp. PSUC_FEM 10030003
AATTTCAAGGTTTTTGAAAATTTCATGAATTTCATTGAAAAGATCGAAAAATTCCCGCTGGAAAATGCTATAAAGCAATTGATTTTGGACCAATAATTTCCGAGGCAAACAGAAGAAAATGCTAAAGTAAATAGAATTTTTCATATTTCTCGATTTTTTCAAAAGAAGTTAAGAAATTTGGAAAATCCATCAATTTTATCATGAAAAAAATCACATAATCTATGAAAATATTATCTTTCCCTCAATTCGATGATTTTCATTTTTATAAATTTATTGTTATGAGATCCCTGAACATTCCCATGCATCTGTTCCACGCTGCTGGCGATCGGAATGATAATTAGGGACAGTTCGCACTGCGATTATTCTAAATAACATTGACAAATACAAAAGGTACTAAACATACACTGTATCGTTGAAATTACGTAATTTAAAAAAACTACATTTTTATCGAGGGAATCAACTCCCAACTGCCTGACTCACGCAATTGTTATTTATGTACAGTGCAGTAAACTGAGCGATTGTAAAAAAAAAGAAGAGAGAAACACCTTCAGAGTACATTCGATCGGTTAAATTCTTGTTCACTCTTTCTTTTTTTTATATTCAATTCAATTCACTTCTGAATGACCCAGGAATAAATTAATTGGATGTATACACCCACTGGTCACACAGCCGTGCTCAAAGAGTTCATACCGTGCAACTCTCCTTGCACGTATACAAGATCAATGTGACCTAGGTTGTAATTGACGCTAATTTAAACTCTCGGATATTTTATTGAATGAGAGAAAAGAAAAAGTGTCCCCAAGAGAGTCGTCGTGCTTGTGTGTTGAGTCTTGGGTTTTTTGAGAAATAGGGAAGACGTGTGGGACCGACTCCTGGGGTAAAATGGGCTTTTTCGTTGGTAGGAATAATTTTTGGAACATTTATCTAAGAAGTGAATATTCGGTTGCATACCAAAGTATCAAAAGATTTCTAATTTTATCTAAAATTAAAATTTTCACCTGAAACCGATGATGTTTAAAAAAATTTGTCAAGATAGCTTTTCGTAGCCCTTGAACTTCTCTATAAAAAAGGTCTTCTGGATTTTTCCTTTAAAACACTCGTTTTAGAAATATTTGCAACGATTATTCTTCAATTTATATTTCAAGTATTCTTCACCTAGTATGAAACTTTGATACTGTTACATGAAGTAATGATTAATATAGGAACTCTCTTATGATTCACTGGTGTTTCTGATTAATTAAGATATATATATATTGATGTATATAATTGTATATTAACGTACCACGTTTGGTTCCGATGGAGATTTTTTTTCCTGGAGTCTTTAATGCAATAAATATCAAATATCATAGAATTTTTTTTCATCAATTCGCGATTAGTTATTTTAGAAATATCTCGAAAACGACAAAGCTTAGGAGAATTCACATAAGGATCTATTTTGTAGCGCATAAAATTTTCTACAAAAAAGATCTCTTCCATTTTTTTGCTAAGTCTGATAATTTCAGAGATATTCGCGAAAGAAACAAAAAAAATCTATCATCAAGAGAAATGATTATTTTCCTTATTTCTCAGATTAACTGAAAAATATTCATTTTTTTTCCGTTGATGAGGCATCAAAAGACCGTTGTTTTCATCCCCCGAAATAAATATTCTCAGACTGATGATACTTTTCTAAGAAAATACCCAAGTATTGCAGACAAGTCTGACTATTCTAGTGTCTCACTTCAGTGGAAGATGTCTCTTACATTATCTATCGAGAGAAAACGGTTCGTTGACCCTATCTAACAGACGCAGACATTCTCTGATGCTACTGTAACATGTCCACCTGCAATCACCCCAAGGCAATATTCCATTCTCTCACTGTGCGTCATTCAACTATTGAATTAGCGACGAAATAGAAGAGAAATTAAATAAAACGAGATTGAATCTTTCAGACAAAAATAAAAAAAAATGCCGGAAGAGGAAAAATCGACCGGCGCCGGCGACATAATGGCCGAGAATGGAACAAATTCACCGAGCAAAAGTCCAGTTAGTAAGGGCAAAATGGCACTGGCAAAGGTCACTCTACTTGATGGCACTACAAAAGACTTTTACACCGACGTAAGTTTATTTAATTTTACTTTTTCGTTTTTACTCATTATCTCGAAAAGTAAGCGAGTTAGAAAATTTTTCATTAAGAGCTTTTTTATAGAAGGAAACAAGAGCTACAAAAAAGGTCTCCACAAAAATTCTTGTAACTCGCTTCGTTTCCGAGATATTTTCAAAAAACTGAATTTAAGGAGCTTCCCTAGAAATCTTCATTTTTTGGGACTTCTTTGAGAATTTTATGGAAGCAAGACATAATGCTCCTAGAACTACCTGATTTTTTTGACAATTTTTTTCTGGTCAGGAAATTTTTTGGAAAAAGTTGAAAATTGAAATCCGACGATTCAACGAAAATTTTCCTATCTTCCATAGTTTCCAAGATATTCAATGAAGAACGAAAAATTTTAACATCATTACCCAATTACATTATTCAATTTATTTTTCAGAGAAAGGCAAAGGGCAAAGATTTACTCGATCAAATATGCCAGAGTATGAATCTCCTCGAGAAAGATTATTTCGGTCTCGTTTACGAGGACAAACACGATCCCCGTAACTGGCTCGATTTAGAAAGGAGGATTGGAAAATTCGTTAAAAATGAACCATGGAAATTCAATTTCGAAGTTAAATTTTATCCACCAGATCCATCCCAATTGCAAGAGGACATAACACGTTATCAACTGTGTTTACAAATACGTAATGATATTATAACAGGACGTTTACCATGTTCATTCGTAACACATGCATTGCTGGGATCTTACTTAGTACAATCGGAAGTTGGTGATTATGATCCGCAGGAGCATGGTAAAACGTATTTGAAGGACTTCAAATTCGCACCGAATCACACACCCGAATTAATTGAAAAAGTTATGGAGCTGCATAAAACACACAAAGGACAAACACCAGCTGAAGCTGAATTACATTATCTCGAGAATGCTAAAAAATTAGCAATGTACGGAGTTGATCTTCATCCAGCCAAGGATTCGGAGGGCGTTGATATTATGCTCGGTGTTTGTTCATCCGGTTTACTTGTTCACAGAGATAGATTGAGAATAAATCGTTTTGCATGGCCTAAAATATTGAAAATATCGTACAAACGACATAATTTTTATATTAAAATTAGACCAGGTGAATTTGAACAGTATGAGTCGACTATTGGATTCAAATTGGCTAATCATAGGGCAGCTAAAAAATTGTGGAAGGTTTGTGTTGAGCATCACACGTTCTTCAGGTAAATTTTATCTTGTATATTTCATTTGTTGTCAATTTTATTATTGAATTCGGGAATGAATTGATGAAAGAAATTTAATGAAAATTTTTCGTGCTCATTGTTTTACTGATATCTCTGAAACCCGTTGATTTAGGGAAGAATCTCGAGAAACTTTTTTTGTAGAGAATTTTACCAAATTTTGGTAAAAGTCGCTAAACTCGATAGTTTCTGAGATATTTACGAAATAATTCCTTAGCGAAGTGGCAAAGAAACGTGAATCGAAAATTTTCATCCAGTTTCGTTCGTAAATATCTTGGAAACGAGTAGTTTTGGAGAAAAATAGCAAGAAACCTTTTTTGCAGAGAATTTATTGGGCTACAAAAGTTGTCTCTTGATGAATTCCCTTAAGCCTCATAGTTTTTGAGATATTCCTGCAATAAACAACATCTACTCAATTAAAAATCTGAAAAACGTCAATTTCAATTTTGAATCTAATATTAATTAAGTCAATTAAATCAATCTTCCATTGTTGATCATAAAAATTGATAATTATAACAAATTCCACGTCATTCAATTGATTCTCAACTTTCTTATGAAATTCAGGAATGAATTGACGATAGAAATTGAATGAAATTTTTTCGCGCGCATTATTTTGCCAATAGCTTCGAAACGCTTAGGTTTAGGAGAAAATATCAAGAAACCTTTTTTGTAGAGAATTTGAGTGGCTACAAAAAAGGTCTCCTGATGAATTCTCTTAAGCCTCACCGTTCTCGAGATATTCCTAGAATAATCAACACGTACTCAATCAAAAATCTGAAAAACGTGACTTTCTTTATTGAATCCAATATTAATTAAATTAATCAAATTAATTAAATTAGTCTTCCATTGTTGATCATGAACATTGATAATTACAAAACATTCCAGGCTCATGAGTCCCGAACCAGTGAAGAAAGTGGGACTACTGCCGCATCTCGGCTCACGTTTCCGTTACTCAGGGCGTACACACTACGAAACGAAGAAAACACCAATCGAACGACAACCACCACAGTTCGAACGATCCCTGAGTGGTCGCCGTATAACATCACGCAGTATGGATGGTAAATTGGCCCTTTCATCATTACCCAAACTATTATCGAATACTCGTTGAAAGTGACGAGTTTACTTTGATAAAATCATTAAATGTCTTCCGTGTAGCATTAGGAGGCACGAGGCCAGTCGATACTTACGGTTCGGAGCCGAGTAAACGTCACACCATGAGTTACGAACCCGAAATAATACCAGACATGGAGCACATCGATCAACGGCCTAGTCCAATCAAAACCAAGAAAGACAAAGTAAGCATAAACTGTTTTTTCAAAGAAAATATCGAAATTTCGAGGAGATTTAAGTGGTGTAATCCCGGCGATTGAATTGTGATTATTTTACGGATTTTTTGGGATGCAGAGAAGCATAAACGCTGCTTTTTTTAGGTCCGATGACGTCAGGTTATTATAATTAGACTCAGAGTTATCGATTTAGGGAATGTCAATTGTTAATTTGAAAAATTGCAGACAATTGGAGAATATAACGAATTTATTTTAGCGTTTGTCAAACATAATTCTCAGAGGATTGTTCTGAAATTTCAATTCTTATCGCGGTTGAGGTAATTTTTGCAACGGACATAAGTCTATAATGATGTTTGCATTATTTTGTAGATATCTTTGATATAAGGGGCTTTTCAAAAATTTTCACCTGGAACTTTCTCTACTAGTTTCAGAGATAATCACGAAAAACTGAAAATTAATCTTGAAATTTTTATCTGAGAATTGTAAAATCACGTGTACCTCATTTCGTAAATATCGCGGAAACTATTGGGTTTACGAAAAATAAGCAGGAGACCTTTTTTTGGTAGAGTGTTAAATTCGTTTTAAAAAAATCTCTCAACATTTTCCCCTAAACCCACTAATTTCACAGTAAAATCGTGAAGAATCGCAGTAGAATCGTAAAAACGTGAAGTCGGCTGATTCACCCTTCAATTACACGATCTGCACCACTTGAACCTCCTCGAATCAAAGTAGAATCGAAAGTTCAATTGATGATTTAAATTAGGAACTGATTTTCGCGATTGAAAAAAATAAAATAAAAATTCCAATAAAATGTAATACCAAATGCGGTCTACGCTTTCAAATGTTAAATCTCATCACTAATGACGAAGGACGGTTTCGGGAGTCTCACCAGGTTCCATCAATCAATTAATAAAACGTTCATAGCCCGTCACGTAGAGGTGCATCTCACATTAATTAAAAAAGAAATCCTACGGTAAAAAGAAACAAAAAAATTATTCATAAATCATCACAAAATTACGAAAAAAATCGCACGTTATTCATGCACGGTTAATGTTGATCAATTAGGGATTAATCTACTCACAATATCAAAAATATCATTCACATAGAAACAAAAATATTAACTGACACGTAACTAACCACCGATAGCTCGCTCGAAAAACAAGCGTTGGAACAACATCGGCAAGCAGTGCAAGTAGTCTGGAGGGTGAATATGACGCGGAACGGGCTGAAAAGGTATTCAATCATCATTTCATTTCCCCACCCACAAGCTCCTCCTGAAAAAAATCATTGATAACAAAATTTCAATAAAAAAAACAGTAGAAACGAGCAAAACGAGTTGAATCAATTTAGTTTTTTTTAATATCTCGGAATCTAAGGGAGATAGGGAAAAAAATGTTGACCTCTTTTGTAGCGCTGATTCTCCTCTACAAAAAAGGTATTAATGAAATTTTTCGTATCTCCAATGGTTTCAGAGATATTCTGAAAAAACGAAAATTGATGGAATTGTCTAATTTGATTTTCGCATTCGATTTTTCCAAAATATCTCGGGATCTAAGGGAGATAGAGAAATTTTTGAAACCATTTTTGAAGAGAAAAATCAGCTACAAAGAAGGTCTTGACGATTTTTTCTCTATCTCCCTTAATTCTCGAGATATTTGAGAAAAACTGAAAACAATGAAATTAACATGCGATCGTTTTTTCAATTTTATTGATAAATTACGTAAAACTGTCTCGCACTATGTAGTGTAAAGTTCTTTTGAACATAATTATTGATATTCTTGGTGTTAACATAATGAACTATCGTGGAGATTGCATGACCATCATCTGTATATTATATCTCTCAACCCTCTCTCTCTTCTCTCTCTCTGCTACTTCATCTTCATCTTCTAAACATCTTAAAATTACGGTTCATCATTGTTGAATTAATAGGCTATAAACGTGAAACAATGAAAAAATCATATTTTTCATTTTAATAATTGTGTGTCATGAGAGAAGTAAGGCTTCATAAGTATATTGAGTAAAAAAGCTTATTGTTATTTCTATTCTATTTGATTAAATCGATATTTTATTTTTGAAAACAAAGAAAAAAAATGAAGTAAAAGGGATTAATCGAGCGCTTGAAAAATTTCGGCACCGTTCTACGAATTAATTGGGAGCGCAGACCGTAATTAACACTGATGAGCATGCTTACGCACGTGTTTTACGTGTGTTAAGAGCCAATTTTTTTATTTTCAAAACTTCACGCTTACTGCGAAAGTGAATTTTTTGTAAAATAAATTGAAAAAGAAGAAGAAAATGAGAACAAAATAATCGGTATTTCAATAAAAACTTTGGAATTCGCGCTTTAGCATAGTAAATATCGTGGCTACTTTATTTTGCATGATGCGCTTTATCAAATTTTTCAACTTTTTTTTTATTAATTTTTTATTTTTCTTTATTTTTTGTTTTTTTTGTTGTTGTTTTCTTCAATTTAAATTGTAGAAACCAATTGGGGGTATTGCGGTACTACCGCCCGGTGAGCTTACAAAGATGAAAAAGGACAAACAGAATGAAAATGAGAAGGAAAATCACAATGATCTTAATAATTCTGATACAATTAATGATAATAATACAACAATTGATGATAAATCATTGAGTAATAAAAAGGATAAGAAAAAGGATAAGGACAGTCCGGAAAAACGTGACAAAGACAAAAAAGAGAAGATTAAGGTGAGTAATAATTTATTATTTCAATTTCAATTCTTCAACTTTATTTTATTCAGCAGTTGCGAGTTTAGATTTTTATGATTTTTTATTTAGTTCAAATAAATTTGAGTGCTAGGAATTTATTATTCTTGTGCATCGTTCATTGCTATCGGTTACATTGAATTATGAGTGGGGAAAAAATTATCATGTTCCGCTGGAAATGTAGACTTCAATGCGAGTAAAGTGGTGAAATGAGATAATTGAATTGCTGTAATTGGTATTTTATAAAATTAGGAGAATTAAGTAAACCGAGACGAGGCGATTCGACTTGATTTGATTTCACGGATAAACTCTGGAATCTAATTTAGAACTTGCATGAGTATCACAAAAAAAAACCTCCACAACAAAAAAATCCATTATTGCAGAATTAAAAATTGAAGATTTAACATTTCCAAATGACTTAAAAGCGTTCGTGACGTCACTACACGGAATCTGTAGTTCCAGAAACGCCGAGGGTGGCTCTCTCAACACCTAGGTTAGGTTAGGAAACGTTTCTGGTTGGCTCTCACCTCCGTGCGGTGTAGTAACCTCACAATCGACTTTGAAGTATTCAGAAATTTAAATTTTCAACTATTTTCCATTTAAAAGTTAATGAAGAAGTGAAACCCCCTTTAGTTTTAGTTTATCTAGATGAGATACTTTCGGAAAATGGAATGAGCAATAATCAGGCACTTCGATTTAGCACTTTATTGCTCTTAAATTCGGAGAGATTCCCTAAGAACCGATAATCTATCGGAATAAATACCTCACGTTCTCATTTCACCGTTCAACTCCGTATGCTCTCCGATTAAATTCCCATAAATAACTGTTGAAAGTAGTTTTCTCATCTCAAGAACGTATCTAGATGTAGCATGTACTGCATGTGTATTTTTGTGTTTACATAAAAAGATCCCAGTTGGTGGTTTCCTCTTTGGTAAACGTGACAAAGAATCCAAAGAAAAGAAGGAAAAGGACAAGAAGAACAAATCATTGGATAATTCAATTGAGCCAAGTGATGACTCAAACCTCTCCGTATCATCCAGACAACCTAATCCAATTGAGCCTATGGACTCATCGCCAGAATCGCCAAATCTACCCGGTTACACAAAGCCCTACAATTACGTAGAGACAGAAACAACACCGACGAAAAAGCCCTACACACCTCACGGTTTCTCCTACGAAGACAGGCCAGCATCTCCAGGAGTTCATGATCAGCAATCGCCAACCTCTGCGGGTAAACGAGCGACTGGTCTTGCGTTTAATTACGCGCCAGGTGAAGCGCAAAAAGTTGCAGAATCCGCAGAGAAGCGCAAGACGAAAGAACCAATGGGTAATAAGACACCTCCACCGCTCCCAACCACTGCACCAGGCCTGAAGACACCGGGATTGAACTACGTAGAGTCAGCGGGATTGAAAGAGCAGCAGAAGGTAGCTGATAAACCGGCAGTGTTAGATCCAAAGCAGCTAGCGTCAGCTGCTCTGATAGCTGGTGAAAAAGCAGGTGACATTGCTGCATCGAAACCCGGTGTGATTATCCCTGGAACTGTGGAAAATCCGGGAAATCAATGGCTCCTTCCGTTGCCTGAAAACACGAAGATCATCGGCGGAATGGTCTACTCGATAGCCAAAGGTAAGCCGCACGATCAGAATTCATTGGGACCTGACGGAAACAAGATAATCGATGGTAAGATCTGTGGAAAAGACGGTAAACCATTGAAGAAAGGAGACTTTGGACCTCCAGGTGTTCACATAGCCAACGGCTTAGTAGCTGGAAAAGACGGCAAGCCCTTGAACAAAGCAGCTCTCGGTATGGACAATAACACGATTCAAAATGGAATGCTCCACGACTCAAATAATAAGCCATTCAATCAAATATCCCTTGGCCCTGAATACTGTCTAATAAAAGACGGAAAAATCGTAGGTAAGAACGGCAAACCAATTAGCGGACATAGACTCGGATTTAATGGTGCCTGCATCAAAGACGGCTTGATATTTTCAAGTAATGGAAAACCATTGACACAAGGCTCGTACGGTACTGATGGATGCTATGTAGTCGGTGGTATTGTTTGTGCAAACAATGGCAAAGCTATCAATCAAATGGCAGTTTTACCGGATGCAACATATATCTCTGATGGTTTAATTTATGGGCGCGACGGTAAACTACTATCGAGTGGTGATATTGGTCACGATGGTAATTACGTAACTGAGGGTAAAGTTTATGCTAAAGACGGTAGACCAGTTAAGAATGAGGCCTTCAATTCGGATGGTTCGTTCGTTAAGGAAGGTATTGTTTACAATAAGGAAGGTAAACCATTGAATCAGGGCTCATTGTTACCGAATGGCGCGCATTTGAAGGACGGAAAGGTCGTTGGTATAGACGGCAAGGGCATTAAACAGGCTTACTACAGAATTGATGGCAGTTATGTTAAAGACGGAATTATTTACGGGAAAGACGGTAGACCGCTGAGTCAAATTCCAACGATTGCCGATGGTAATTTCATCAGAGAGGGAATTATTCACGATAGAAACGGCAGAACACTGAATCAAACTCTATTCAAATCGGAGGAAATTATTATTCGTGAGGGTGTTATCTGTGATGCAGATGGTAGACCACTGATGAATGGTTTTCTCGGTGAAAATTTAATCATAAAAGACGGTACGATTTTGGGAAAGGACGGGAAACCACTGAAACAAGAATCATTTGGTTCTAACGGCAGTTACATTAAGAAAGGCATTGTTTTCGGTAAAAACGGCAAACACTTGAATCAGGATTCATTAGTGCCTGAGGGCGCTTCGATAAAAGATGGCAGAATACACAACAGAGATGGAAAACCTATGAAATCATCGTTCTTCAAAATCGATGGAAGCTACATCAAAGACGGAGTAATCTACGGAAAGAACGGAAAACCATTGAATCGATCATCTCCTCTGCCCGCAGACTGTTACATACAGAACGGCATAATTTTCGATCACACAGGCAAGCCCCTGGCAAAGGATCCCTTTGGCTCTGACGGTTCATACGTTTCTGCTGGTCTCATACACGACAAAGACGGTAGAATCGTAAAAGCAGGTATCTTCGGACCCGATGGAAACAAAATCAAAGACGGCCTCATAATTGGAAGAGACGGTAAACCTTTGACGCAAGACGACAAAGGACCGGACAATCTCGCAATATCAGAAGGCAGAATCGTTGATTCAACTGGAAAACCAAAGAATTGTGCATCGTTATTACCAGATGGTTGCTACATTCAAGACGGTGTTATCTACGATAATAATGAGAAACCATTGAAACAGGGAGCTTTCAGGCCAGATGGTACGTACATACGCGACGGTCTCATTTACGGCTGGGGTGGTGCGCTTTTGAATGCCGGTAGCGAAATGCCGGAGGACTTTTACGTTCAGGAGGGTAGACTCTATGGTAAAGATGAGAAACCATTGAATCACAGTTCGTTTGGTCCGGACGGTAGTTTTGTACAGAATGGTTTCATCTATAACAAAGATATGAAGCCATTGAATCAAGCGACGTTTGGCGGAGAGGACGCGTTCATACAAAATGGCTCCGTTTTTGGCGGCGATGGTAGGCCGTTGAATAAAAAGCAAACGACGACGATAACGATTACTATGGTGCGATACGGTTTGATTTGTGGAGAAGACGGAAAGCCTCTGGCGTCAGGACCGTTCGATAATTCCGGTAATGTCGTGAAGAATGGAAGGATATACGATAAAAATGGCAAACCGTTGAATCAACCAACGTTTGAGGCTCCCGGTCAGTCAATTAAGGATGGTTTTGTCGTTGGCGCCAATAACAAACCGGTAACGCAAGGACCGTTGCATCCGGAATCGAGTTATCTGAAGAACGGGAGAGTTCTTGCGGCCGATGGACAGCCGTTAACGCAGGAATCATTCGGGCCGGAGGGACTCAAGGTCAAGGAGGGTGTTATTGTTGACAGAACTGGTAGGCCGATGAAATCGACTGCTTTTGATGGCGAAGGGAATTATGTCAAGGACGGACTTGTTTACAGTCCTTCCGGAAAGCCTCTCGAGAAACGTTACACGACGATTATCATTACTATTGTCAAACGGGGACTTGTTTGCGATGGTAATGGTAAACCGGTTGTACGGGGACCTTTCGGTGTTGATGGTAGTTATATCAAGGATGGCAGGATTTATGATAAGGACGATAAACCGATGAATCAGGAGATCTTTGGTGATGATGGCGGATGCATCAAGGAAGGAATCATCTGTGGAAAAGGCGGACGGCCGTTGGAGCGAGATGAATCTACGGTGGAGGTGTCGATGACACCCAAGGTCACGGCGACGGTGAAGCCTAAGAGGACTCCGGTACCTGTTACTACACCGACGATCGTTAAAACGACAACGAAACAATCGGTTGTTAAGGATCAAGAGGGATTGAGGCAGAATATTGAAGAGAAAATTGAGGATCTCACGCCTGGTGGCACTGGACAAGTAACTGTTAATACGCAAGTCAATAAGGTAGATTATTTCAGTTTTTTTGATTATTGTTAATTATGAAATTTCATTTTTTATACAAATTGAAAAGTAATTTGTTGGTTTAATGAGAGATTTGTAGGTTTTTTTTGACATGTTAGTGATAAAGTAGTTGTTGTGTATGTAGGCAGATGCACAGGATGATGGTAGAGCCCCTTACATGACTGCAACAGCTGTTACTACTAGAACGGCAACTATGCATGAGGATCTTGAGAAAAATCAAAAGACAAGTCAGGTTGGTGTTATATTTTTCGTTTCTCATTCTTTATTCGTGGATATATTTCATTTGCCTTCTGATTGACGAAGGATTTTTCGTTCAATCATTTCGATTTCAATGAAATTATTTCTATCTCTTTTCTTTAAATTTCATTTTAAAATATTTTTTTTCTCTATCGAAACGAAACAGAGAAATTTTGATGAATAGCATTTTTTGTAGTTCTGGTTTTCCGCCAAAAATGTTCGAAAACTCCTCGATCTCTAATTATTTAGCGATATTGCTCATGTTTTTTTTATAGAAACCGATTTCGAAGCATAATTCATTCATTTTTCTTTTCAATTATTAGTTTCTTTATTTTTATCATTTTTATTTTGGCAATTTCATCTGACAGGTCGAGGAAAAAACTGTAGCACACACAACAGCAAAAAGCGCTACCAGGCAAGAGCAGCGTGTTGTAACTCAGGAAGTCAGAACAACCAGTCACGTACTCTCCGGCGAACAGGTATGATCAAATTAAAAGTGAAGTTCTTCAAAAAAACTATTTTTTTTCTTCACAAATAATTATTAATTCACGATCGCTACAATATGTGGATAATACACGAGTAGAGAAAATTGGGGTAAAATGGACATTCTAATGAAACGGTGGAGCAATTCCCGGTGGAAAACATATCGTTGCCTTAGAGTAAAAACGGCGTAAGTGCCATTGTTTAAAAATTTACAAAAATTCAACCTACATTTATTCTTGTAGAAGAATACTAAGTTACGCCCTTTTATTATTCAGCAAAAAAATGGCTCTTACGCCCCTTCGATTCTACACTGAAAAAAAAAATCATTAAAAATTACCGAACCTTTTCAGTAACCACGGGACATTTTGATGGTGAACAAAAAATTACTGAACACACACTAAAAATT
>JABSMS010012836.1:0-12976 GCA_018902275.1 Aleiodes sp. PSUC_FEM 10030003
AAAAATTCTAGAGTAAAATAAAAACTTCTCTCAAATAAATTTCAGGTGGTGAGAATGAAAATTATATCAGGGGAGAATTTCCATGAGTGTAATAAAGATAATTTTCATGTCAAAAATTCATGTTAAGAATGAATACATTCTATGTACATACATGATTTCATGACACTAAAATATTGACTTAGGTTACAAACATAAGTTCTTAAGAATAGTATGATGTCATTATTACACTCATCTACTTTGCTACCAATCAAGTTCCGATGAATATTACAGAATAACTATTTGGCAGAATCTGAATTAAATTTCTCCCAAGAAAAAAAAGTTACAAGATGCTTTTGATTTGTCTTAAATATTTTTCATTTCCTAGAGAGATAATTTTTCGCTTAGTGTGGAAATAAAGTACTCTGAAACGCGAATTTTCCGTATTTTTATTAGATAATTTAAATTGTTTTTAGAAAAAGTGAATTCACTTCTCTTTATGAATTTGAGGAGAGGTTGATCTAGGATAATGTCGATCTGCATCAATCAATAAAAATTGCTCGAAAAAGTTTTCTTTTCGTTGAATTAGCTCTTGATAATTTTTATTTTTGAGAAAAATCATTTTTCATTCTATTGATGTTTCGTTTCCAATTTCTTTCAATTCCCTAATTCGTTCACTTTATTCAACACCACTATTGAATTATGTAATCACTTTGAGTGAAAGTATCTAATTTGAAAATCACTGAATCGATCCAGGAAGGATCCGAACAACGAGAGCAGGAAAGAGAAAGATATATAACTTTGGCTGAAATAAAAAAATAAAATAAAAGGGTCTTTAACGAGACGTAAGAATAAATGCTCCTTCACACACACTCCCTCTCCTCCAGCATCCGACTGTTTCAGAATAAAGAGGTCTGAGATTAATGAAAGATGCCGCGGGCGACGGCAAAGCGAGAAAGGGACCGGCGTGAGTATATATGTGAAGGTGGAATTGGTGGTCACACGTTAGAGGTGATATGCGGTGAGAGATGAAACACGTTTCAATGCACATGAATTGAGGGAGATGAATTTTCATTCGTTTTGTTTTACATTTATCTATTTCTCCCTCAAATTAAACGGATTATGGTATCGTCAACGCAATGGGACGTCTGAATCCTTGGCGTCTGATTGAGCTCTTCCATTCTATATTTAATTATCATCAATATCTCGTTGAATTATCGGCTGATCTCTAATTGTACTGGGTTCAATTTAACAGGGTTCAGTTATCCAGGCACATAGAGGATACCTCTGCATCCGATAGCGCCGTAATGGGAAACGATGGATTAAATACACTGGGAGGAAAATATCATTTTGTTAACTATGAAGCTATAGTAGTTATTAAATGAAATAGTAAATCATACTATGTCAATTTCCTACGGTGAAGGTGAATATTTATTTATGTTTTTCATGACGGCAGTGAGAATTCTTTCGTAAATTAGATATTTCTCTCCAAGTTGAGGTTTTCAATCCCCACTACCGCAGTTTTTATCAAGATTGCTCATCAATATCTCATTTTTTTAAAGAATCAGAAAAATGTAAAAAATGTGAGTTTCAAGAACTACTCGAAGGAATAGGCGAGTTAGCGTAGGAAGTCCTTGATAATACCTCAATTCCGATTTAATAATAGAATATTGTTGAAAATTTCATGAATTCCCTGCTCAATGAACCATAAGATACACCATTCATACCCCAAGTGCAATTCAGAAAAATTTTATAATGTGAATTTTTCAAATTTTACGCTCGATTATGCGCATCGTTGCAGTAACATTTGGCACATTAAAATCATAATAGTTTTTATCTCACCCGTTTAATTTATTACGATGGAAAATTCGTTTCGTTTCTCATATTCATAAACGCGATCATGTGGGGCTGAACGTAAATTGGTTAAATGGAAATAAAATCAAGGATTTACGGATGATGGGATAACGATTAAAATGACGTGGGTGACGAGTGACATTGAGTTTATCATATGCAAGCAATCTTTCACGTCTGGAAGTAAAATAGAATGAAAAAGAAAATGAACAGATGGTAGTGAGGACTGTGGCGCAAGTTATATATACAAGTCAAAGGGGGCGACAGGTTGGTCCAGGGGCACTGCCAGCATTTCGTGGTTCATTTGCGGTGCCCAGGGGTCCCATCTATTATCGTGTTAGGGGAGGGAAGGGAGAAAAGGAGGGAGAGGGGAAAAGAAATGTCCAAGTTTAAGGAGAGAAGGGGGATTTTTCGTAGCTATCCAACGAGTCAGGGGGTTGTTTACACGACTCGAGTGCCTCAATTTAATTCGGTGATTATTTTTTAACGAGGATATCCCTCAACCTAAACTACTCTATAATTTATTTCAACTATTTCGTTTTGAATTCATTCTTTCTGTGATTCAAACGGAATTACCACTTGCAGAATAGTTTTTTCATTTTATCGTCCGCAGTTGTAACGAATTCTCATTCTTTGTACTGAAAAAGTCTCATTCAATTCCTTCGTCACCTGTGCATTGTGATGACGTTCTTCAAATTGATGCACGAAGGGCGTAAGTGCCATTTTTTTTTAATTTACAAAAATTGAATAAACAGTGATTTTTTCATAAAAATACTAACTTACGCCTTTTTATTATTCAACAAGAAAAAAATGGCACTTCCGCCATTTCAATTTTAGGGCGACGATATTATTCTGATGGATCAGCTAACCCTAAAGAATTTATCATTCGTTAACTTATGGTCAAGGTATATTCTACAAAATTTTCATACTTCCAGTGATCAGATTTTTCTCTTAATATGCAGAATAATTAATTCAGAGGTAGGTCTGACCTATCTCGTTTCATATATTCCTTCGCTGAATTATCCTCATTTTATTTAATTGACATGATAACTGTTTTTAATGTTGCTTCAACATGCGTTGATCCGTCTCCACGTTGAATTGTCAATGTGTCACAAGCATGGGAAAAATCCCCAGGGAGAACCGATTTTTCATCGTTAATTCATTACGTCAGTTTCTAAAGAGAATAAAAAAGCGAAAAAGTATCGCTATTTTTATTTTTTGTTTATCTGAAATATGGTGATCGTGATTTTCCACTACTTTCACAATAAATCGAATACGTAAATAAATGCGTTTATATTGGCCCAAGCACTGCTGGCCTGATGCATTTCACGTCGTAAATAATTCGAGAATAAATAAATAAACGGAAAAGATATATATATACATATATATGCACGGTAACTCATGATTACATAAACACCCTATGAAATATCTGGTTTACGTGCATCACGGAAAAACGTCAGTTTTAATTTAGTGAAGTGCATCCATTTGGCCATGTACATTTGACACACTTTAATTTGGAAATTTATGGGTAACACATCGGTAAATGATTAATTGCCTGCATTGACATTCAAGAAGCCAACAAGGGATGAAAAATATATAAAACCAAAATTTATGGGAAATAAGAAAAAGAATTATATTTCTTACAAATGATAAATTTTCAATTGAAAAATTCGGACGATTCCATTCTGTTTAGTAAGGCGCACGTAAATAGAGTCCATGAAAATCCACGGCCGGATTGTATGTGCTCGGTATACCCACTTGGGTATCGTTACTTTGCCGTGCACAGCCCGGAAAATTGTTTACTGGATTGTTTAAACGAAATTTACTAAAGCTTACTGATTTTATATCACAGGGAAACGCTGCCCCGGGGAGCCACCCTGGATTATACATTAACGAAGTTAGCGGTTGTGAACCCTCTCTCTTGCTATCTCTCTCTGTCCCCCTTGTGTCGCACGGAGGGTGAGCTGCTCCTCTAAGCCACCATCCTCAGTAACGCATGCGTATGCTAAACGTAAAACCATTGTCCTCAGGATGTACTGAGTTTTAGCCTCAGGTAATTTACCTAAAACTAATGAACCCTCGTCAACAGTTTCTAACTCTTATTCTGAGTGAAAAATGTACGTGTAGCAATTTTATCAAGAGTATCGTTCCACTCATTGTCCGACGTGTCAATTAATAGAAAAGGTTAGTAAATAAAATTGAATTAGTTCATTTTACTTGGAGATGAACTTTCATGTTTTGTAAAAAAATTATTTTCTTTCAATAAACCTACATAGGAATTAAGTTATCTTCGTCAATATAATTTCCCGCCAACTGAAAATCATCCCCAGCTGTTCATGACAGCTCTGAGACAAATTTCGATATGGAGGTAAATTCAAATGAATTATTTCATCTGAATTGTGAGTGATAATAATCGTCAATTTTGAAGGAATATTTTTATCACAAAAATATGAATTACACCGCGATAGAAACGATGCAGGTAACGTACAGAAGCACATACAATTCCCTGAGCGTGCTGATATTTATGGGGTCCCGCGAGCCAGGGTTATACTGCCACCGTGAATCTACCCATCTGGTCAAAGTGGCGATCGTAATGTCCCGTCCGGATATCACCTATAATTTTAGGTAATATATTACCCATCCAGTGTAATTCGTTGTATTGATGTAAGACACAATTATGAGCCTCGACCCTATATTCTCCTGTATCTACCATTCACCACATGTCTCATTTCATTTTATAGAGGCTTCCAGCGTGGAGCCCAGCAAATACCCGTATCCTATTTTGGTTTTTATATATTTTAGCAGGTGTACGAATAAGTAGTTTCTTAACGTTGCAAGAATGAACGATCGATTAACCGCTCGATAAATACATCAAAGTGAAATGTAATAACTTCATTCAGAAAAATTTCTTGGGAAGGAATATGGACTGAAGTCATCCACTTTGACGAAAGCATTCGAGATATTTCAAGGAATGAACTATTCTTTTGAAATTCCATCGAAAATCTTTGCAAATTAACGAAATCGATAGGCAATCGAAGCTCTCTTACAAAATCACGAAACCTCAAATTTTCGAAGAAAAAAACAATTTTCAAAGAAGAAGAATCTAAAAATAGATTTTATAACCTCTTCCCAAAAATTTCACTCGTGTAAAAAAAAATGGCAAAAGTTTCACCGTGATTGTATTTATGATGATTTCCGATGGAAATCCATTATACTCAAGGAGTCCATCGTACCCCACTTTCCCTGTCGAGTTGAATACATTCCAAAATTTATAAAAGAAAGTAAAAAAAGTGTCATTAAATACCAATAAAAAAATAATGAGCTGAATTTAATTTTTTTAAGAAGGAATCCAGTTGTTCCACTTCACGATACAGTTATGGCGTCCAAAGCGTTAGAAATAAATGAATGATAAATATTTCAAAATAAGGAATAATGTCTCAGCTCGGAAAACTTTTCGGAAAAGTAACTCTCAAGCAATTAGGTTTATACCGGAGTTTAAACATCAAAGTTTTCCTGGGCTTTTGGATTAGAGTTGGCACGTGAGACAGATTAGACTTGTAATAAAGTGGCCGTGGATGGAGGGATAGAAATAATAGAAGAATAGGGCTTGGGTAGGGGCAAGAGAAGCACGAGGAGAGAGAAGGGAGGTAGACTTTAAAGTCGCACACGGTAGAAAACGGTCCACAAGGGAGCCACTAAGACATTGAAGCTGGAAACTGGCCTGAAACAGATTTAAACTCGTTTCCTCAGGGCGAAATGTCGTGTATGTGTATGTGTGTGCCCTCCTGGTGTGCGCGTAGTAAGTTTGCCGCCTTTTAATTAGTTGTCCCGGCACGAGGACTGCCGCCGGGGCGTTGGTAAAGGCCATCGGACACGGGGGCTGTAGCTTAATACCAAACTACATAACATTTCATCTTTTCTCCTCGTACGAAAGAATAATGATTAAAAAACATAATAAAAGAAGAAAAAAAAATTAACAAGAGAAATAATAATTTGATTCATACTATAAACAGTTTTTACTGGAATGATTAATTGTACAGGGACACGTTTTTTTAATTTGTCACGGTGACGTTTTTTGTGTTTTTTTTCCTTCGTGAAATGGAGGAAGAATTTGGATGCATGCTGGGAAAATTTAAATGGCGAGCATATGGGATTGAGATTATAATTAATTAGTGGGATTTTTTACATTTATTAATTGAGAATTCGAAACAATTGGGGATGTGAAATTATTACCAATTATTCTGTAGCTTATTTTAATTTGAAAAGTCAAATGACTTTTCTTTTGAACAATTATGAAATTGATGGAACCCATCAATGAAGGAACAAAATTTTTTCCTATTGAGGAATCTGGAATTTTTTCGATGAGAATCAGGAGAGAAGAATCAAGTCAACAAATTCATTTTTTTGCAAAAAAGAATTCAAAAAGTATCTCTCTTCATTTTCTTCAAAATTTTCCATTTTTACGCATATTTTCAGATCAGTACCATGAAATGTAGAGTGAACGAGCCCAAAAATTTCGAACTCGGGTTTCGTCTTGAATCAAGATTTTTTTTCTCGGCGAAAAAAAACTTCAACTGTCGCTCGGAAGTTTTGAAAAAAGAGAGAAAAAAACATGAAGAATTTTTTATAATCAAAATGAAGAATTGTCGTACCCTGGTGACACAGTGGGTCTCGGGGTTTTTAAACACAGTGGGTAGTGGAAATTACTTAACTCTCGGATGATACATAAATTAAATAGAAATCGTAAAAGGGGTCGGACAAGGAGAGTCGCGAGCCAGTTAGTGTGAGGGTGCTCCAGGGTGTCGTACAGAAAGATACCTACCCTTTCTCTCAGTTTTACTGTGTTCATGAGGGGGAGGCTGGTTCGTGCTAGGTTTCCTCCATTTCCACTATTACCTCTCATTTCATTCTTACTCGGAACCTACTCCCCTTTCTGCCTCTTGCGCGCGTCCAACCCTTTACGATGCTGCACCACTGTCTAATAGAATTACCACTCCAAGTCCGCTTGGATTGAAACTCTTGGATTCTTTTGTTTCTTTTCATTTACGTGAGATTCTTTTTTATCTGTAATTACAGAGAAAATAATTTAAAATGTAGGAAATTATTTTATGCGAAAGTTTTAATCATTTAATTTTTCTCGTTCCATTTTATAATTGAGCTTGAGTAATGAGGAGAATGATGAATAATCAAAATTTCGTTACATCTTACTATGAATATTGATAATGAAATGTGAAAGATCGGTAAATGGAACGTTTCACTCAGCCAACTTTCCCAAAAATCTTAATATATTTCAAATGGAAGTTAATTTTTTACCGTAAAAAAATGAAATTATTTCGTCGCCCTAGAATCAAAAAGGCGTGAGTGCCATTTTTTTGCTAAATAGTAAAAGGGCGTAAGTTAGTATTCTTATGAAAAAGTAAATGTAGATTCAATTCTTGTAGATTTTTAAAAAATGGCACTTGCGCCTTTTTGATTCTAGAGCGACGATATACTCGTACAACTTCATCCAAATAAATTAATTCTACTGTGTGGAAAAAAACTGGGATTCCATAAATGAGTTTTTTTGCGAAAAAGAGTGATTGGAATTTTCAATTTCTCTCAAAAAAAAGTTCTTTGTAAAAATGCATATTTTCTAGCCAGAAGCAGCTCATTGAATCTGCTAAATATATACAGTCATATGTAATTTGTATATTTACATGAATTACTAAATGCTAGAATTTCATTCTCAGTGTAATTTTCAATTTTAATAGTCTTGCACATTTCATACAATTCCTTCCAATTCATTCAAGAGCCTCCCATTGAAAATCCCCTTGATTCATCATGAAATTAGTGTTTTAGTTTACTTAATTCTCACAAAAATTCCCATTCAAAAAACTATTATTAAAACAATTTTGGTAATTGATTAATAATCATAAAAACCACGAGAGACTGTCTTAATTGATATTCAATTCAGATTAAAAACAATATGCTGATTCATCGTGTGAAAATATTGAGAAAAAAATTCATCTCACATTATATATCCACAGAGAAGATTACGAGACACCGATATAATAAATATCCATGTAACGAGAGTCCATTAAACGGTAAGTCCCGTGCGAAGCGATGCGTCATTGAGATATACACGGGCCATGGGTTTAGGGATAATAATTTGGTATGGTGGTATTAAACAGGAGCCCACTACTGCATATACAGTGCCACACTCGATGTCACTTCAAAAACCAGAGTGAAGCTCAGAGCTGGGGTTGTTTTTAGGGGTTGGTACTAAATAAAAAAAAGCATCACGAGAACAAGCGTATCTCGTACGGATTACGAAATATGTTTCGTAAATCCGTGGATGGGCGCAGGGTTATTTTGCGGGGCTGCTCATCCCACAGGGGACATGGATTATCATACGCGATAAGCTAATTTTTTTTGTTCCACTAAGTATCAAGTAAGGCGACACCCCCAAAAATTCAGTAGATAAAGAATGGGGGAAAAAAGTTGCGCAAGGGCGTTGTCTCGAGATATCGAAAGGATTTTTCTTTTTTTTTCGGTAAATTCCTTCAGGGTATTTATCGGTGAATGCTTGAATTCAAATGTGTATTGATATTGATCAGGAGCTTCTCTAATTTTATTGAGGGAAAAAATCATGTTCAGGAAAATGGATAAAGGAAGTAGATAAATCAGTTTTATGGTGCAATAAATTTTCGTGGAATATTGCATAAACCGAGTGAGATAGAGGAAATTTCGAGGAAGCCTTCTCTCTTCAGAATAAGTGGAACTGCAAAGAAAGATTTAGTGAAGATTGATCTCCACCTAGAGAAATACATCATTTGAATCAAATACCATCTATTTGAAACCGATGGATCTATTTGATGAAAAATGGAAGGCGAATCAAATAGTGGCGGCTGAATGAATAGATTCATTTGGCTCAAATGAACCATTTCACTACTAAGTAGATTGTTTTCCATTGGTAACTTTTAGTGTACCAGACTGTCATGATTTTCTAGGGACTTTTCTCCACGACAATGGAAGCTACTCAGGAGATTTGAGTAGCTATAATTGAGGTTACGTTTGCATATTTTTCAAAATGAATGAAGAAATAACAAACAACGCCAAAAATTAATTACAATTAACCACAATTAATTGTGATTAATTAATTAATCACAATTTATATACAGAATAACGAAAAATTACATTTTAAAATAATTGTAAATATTGTTTTACTGAACGTTGAAACGGACTGAGAACGTTAGAAGGCGTAAGTTAGTATTCTTATGAAAAAGCGAGTGCAGATTAAATTTTTATAGATTTTTAAAGAATGGCACTTACGCCTTTTTAACTCTAGGGTGACGATATAGTCCTCTTTCTTGCAGTCACTCTCCATATGTTCTCTTAGTAATTCAATCACTCGCCGTTTCTTTTACCGGAGCATTGTTGACTGCTTTAAAATCGCGTATAGCTCAAGCACAATCAAAAATAGTGAGAAAGATTCGAATTCTTCCCGTATGTAAATTGAGGGAACAACTAATTACCGACGATTCCAAATAATTCCATCAATAATCTCCCTCGAGAACGTCACGACCTCCTCACAAACAAAGAAAGTAGCAAGCAATTCTATTGTGCTTGCGACTTTATATCCCAATAGAAAATAATATTCGAATCATGAAAACAAGCATGAAAATAAGCAATATATTCCCATTCTCGTTGAATTAATATCCTAAAAAGAAAAACAAACCTTCGCAATCCACTGCAATACACTTCTTCGTCTCCTATTTTCTTATTTATTTCCGTCTAAAATCTCATTCGGTTGAAATATCGGGCTACGTTTGCCGACGGGTGTATATACGCTGAATTCTACGGTATGATTTTTCATTAAAGTGTCTACCATGGCTGAGATATGACTGGGACATTGAATGCGAGAGAATACACATATACAACCTGTATACATGCCTGAGAGTTTATAAACTCATAGTTGTTACCTATGTTTGTGTTAGTTGAAAAGATGAAGGGGTGCTTGGAGCTTTCGTGCAATATTGCGAGAGAATTTCACCCAAAGACGTATTCATATACATACACCTATACATACACACATACTTTAGTTTTTCCCACGGAGTAAGAGATGAGGACAGATTGATACGGGGTCGCACGACCCAGAGAGAAATGGTTTCTTCCATCTTACTCTCAATGTGTTTTCCTTTTTTTGTTTTTTTCCATTATTCTTATCATTATTCTTATTATTATTATTATTTTTTTTTCATTTCGTTTTTCTCTCTTCTCCAACTTGACTTTGGGAATCTCACTGGCAAAATGAGGAAGAAAAAGGAGAGAGAAGGAGGTGGAGAAGACTAGAGAGTCTTGCACGAAGACGTTTTGAACACCTTCCAAAGTGCCGGCATACAGCACTTGGTAATACTGTGGCCATTTATTTCATCGTAATTCCTCCGACATATCCTTTTGCCGTGTTTGCCTCCTTCTACAAAATTCTTCTCCTCCTTCCTTCATTTGCCCAGTTCCAAAGACTCATATATTCCTTTATGGCTGACAAGGCGTAAGAAGTGGACCGATAAGATTAACAAAGGTGCCAAGTTCCATGGACAAATTTATTTTCATCATTTATTTGGTATTTCTTCTTTTTTAATTTACTTCACTTTTTGTGGGAATTCTAATTATGATTATGAGATGGGGCGAAAATGAGGGAGTGATTTTGTTGGATTTTCTGAAGATTAAAAAAAAAAAATGGAAGCTATTTGAATTCTCATAGTTGTTTTTTCGATTTTCTAGTATTCAAAATCTATCAACTGAAGTTAATTTTGCTTATCGGTTGGCATGTTGTAATTATAGGATCAGTTAAGTGAATCATTTGGCGAATGGAATCATGTAAACGTACAATTCAGTAGTTGGAAGAATTACACAACAGATATTTCCAGATAGTGATCAATTTTCACGGATTATTTCAAAATTTAAGGGAGGCAGAAGAAATTTCCTTTCAATTTCCTTTTTAAGAAAAAAATAAGATCTGTACGGAGAGAAAATTATGAGAATTTCTACAAATTAGTTTTCGAAAATTTACTGTGGCGCTCAGTAATCACAATGCAATCCAACCAGGACAGAAAAAATTACCATTTGGGCAGGATTTGTAGCGATTTAAACATTCTACATTACTGTACGAATTACTCCAACTTCCGAATTAAGAAGTAAGTTCCCAAGATTTTTTTCATACTGTCCAACAGTTTTTGCCCGACTCCTTTCTAGAAATTGAAACCGTCCAGACATTATTCCTGTTTCCATTATATTCTTTCTCATTTTGAACACAGAATTCTCCAGAAACGTCCTTTGCATGGTAAATTTAATGAAATTTTGCTCATCGTGTAAAAAGATGAGCACAAAATCTGCATCACCCTTAGCTTCCAAGATATTCCGCAAAATCTGATGACAAGAGATAAAATGACCTTGTCTTATTTTACGACTTCGCTATTGGCTCCACTCATGGTAAAATTATTTTTCTTTTCATTTTATTTTTCTCTCTGTGCACGGAGAGAAAAATTTTTATGAAATTTATCATGCCGGTTGCATGCAGCAGATGCAGAAGTCACTCTTGAGGAATTCTTCGAGGCCAAAATAAGACAAAATATGATGGAAATAGGAATTAATCTGTGGGCACTTTTAATTTTTAGACAGAAGTCGAACAAAAATTGTAATGAGAAAAATCTCGGCAACTAACTTTTCAATTTGGAAGTGAGAAAAATTTAATCATCAAGACATTTCAATTCGAAGCCATGAGTAAAATGGCTATTTTTGAAACAAATGAAACGCAAAAATTGTAATGCGGAGCATGGGAATTTTTCTGTCGTCCTTCATGAAAATTTCTCTTATGAAAGACAATTTTTCGGCTGGAAAGCAAATTGCAGCTCGTTCATAATGCGGCATGGTAATTTCTCTGAAAATCATTTAGAAAAATTTCTATATTTTTCCCTCCGTGTAGCTATCGATTTTGTGATTATTACAATTCGTCACAGGTCTCTATATGAAAAAGGAGGGAAAAAAGTCATTCGTCCAAACGGATATTGCGGTCCTCGGAGTTGATGATCCCTCGGCTGTCTCGTTTGGCCCCGATCAAACACATTAGCAGCGGCTTCCGGTTCTCTAAGTGGGTGGCCATTGTGCGCCAACTTATGAAAGATATCTCATTTATTGTTGAAGGGACAAAAGTGTGTGAGAGAGAATTTTTCTCCATCTCCTCGACTCCACCTTCTGATTGAACTGAGCATTCAGGCATTGGCCCACTGTTTGCCAGAGGGGAATGTCCAGAAGTTGAGGACTCTCACGAGCATCCTTCGCCGTCATCATCGACATCATTCAGCCCCTTCCTCCTCATTGAGATATATAAATGGCTGTGAGTGAAATAACACCGGAAATAGATCCTCCGTCAATCATGACAAAGAAAAAAGAATGGGAAAATATAATTTTTTCAAATGATTTGATAATTCTACAATAAAATTCACCCTATTTCATATCTCCCTACTAACTTCTTTGTATTCACGCCTTCTCTTTCTCCCCTGTGGGAATCCCATTGATTCACGTATCATCGTAATTTCACGGCGCGTTACCTACGCGAAATAAACTTGGAGGGTTATATATTGGAGGAGAAAGAGAACGGATGGTACAGGGGTTTAAACAAGCCACGAAATTGGTTTACTTTTCAGTAGAAGTATATACTAACGGAGAAAGGGGAAGGGAGAAAAGCGAGTTTTTGAAGTGACTATGGAGACAACTTTTCAATGCAAAACAGTAGCTCTAAACTTATGTTGTGTGGTAACCTTTGAATTGCTTACTTTTGGAGTGAGTAATTCTTTGTAAAGTTTTCAATGTTTTTCTTTCCTCTTTTCCAATGGAATTTTTATACCTAGGCCGAATGAAAAAGGCTGACGATGATTACAGGTCTGAGCAGACACTGCCTGAAAAAGATAAGTGTAGGAGCATACTTGGTTAAGTCTTGGTTCTTCGAGGGACCCCGGTAAATTTTAAAAGTCTTCGATGGATGTAGGAACCTATGGAACTACTTTCATTGGGGGAAGGTGGGGTAAAATGGACACTTGAATTGAACGGTTCGAGATAGAGATTTTCTGATGATTCCATTGGAAAGCTGAGGAAATTTTAGTAAAAATAC
>JABSMS010012847.1:0-12972 GCA_018902275.1 Aleiodes sp. PSUC_FEM 10030003
AATAATAATAATAATTGCAACAGCATACTACTAGTACTAAATAAAGCTAGATTAGATCTTTAATTTCCATGATTTCTAATAGTTTTATTTTTTCTGGCACTAGTTCTAAATTGTTCAGGCATTAGTTCAGCTGGTTTGGAATTTCAAGTGTTCTTCAAGCATTTGAAAATTTCCTGCAATTCACTACTAGGTGTTCGACAGTTATCGATTCGTGGCACATATCACACATTCCACCTGGAGCTTTTGTTATAATGTGTCCATGAGTGAGGTTCGTGTCCCCTATTCGCAGCCTTGTTATGATACATTGGCTCTTCCTGTCCCCTGGTATTGGAGAGAGCTTTGCCAGATATTCTCTCTAATTCTGTTTAACTTGGAGTTTTCTCCTATCCACTTATCATTCCATATCTTTTTCATCTGTTTTTTTACTTTTTTTAAAGTTCTTGAGTCGTTACGCTGGGGGGTATCCGACATATCTTGGCCTTCATCAGTTGCTTTCTTCGCTTCTTCATCGGCTCTCTCATTGCCTCTTATTCCCTGGTGGGAAGGGGCCCATGCAAGTACAATATGGAGCCCCCTGCAGGATAATTCATGTAGTTTCCCTTGGATGTCTTGAATTTTCATGTCTTTCTGATTTGTATTAGCTACTGCCTCCAAAACTGATTTAGAATCAGTGACTATTATCGTCTTTAAATCGTTATGAGATTCGATGAGTCGAATTGCTTGTTCTATCGCAAAAAGCTCGCAAGAATATATCGAAAAATCTATTGGTAGTTTAAATAGGTAGCTTTGTTCCCTATGAATTACTGCACATCCTCTGTTATTGTTCATTATCGATCCGTCTGTGTACACTTGCGAGTGTTCCGCGTACTTATTTATCATTTCGGTAAACCTAATTACCCGGTCTTCCTCTACATAGAATATGATAATAAGAATTCATTCTCCGCTTCCAGTTAATTGCGGCATTATTTGCTCATAGTAAGAGAGATTATTATGAATATCAAATTCTTGGAAGAGCCGCAGGAAACGATCATTTCCAAAAGCATCCAATAAGACGTTATGAAGCTCTAGCAAGTCAGAATGAGCCCCATACACTCAACGAGCACCATCAACGGAGGTTAAGACATTTTTTTTTAACATAATTGAGACAAATGAAGATTCAAGCTGCAAAATGAAACGTCGAAATAAGAAAATCATTGAAGCATCAAGAGCGCGAGCTGCAGCAGAACAAACGAAAGTTGAAGCAGAAGGAGCATGAAAAGGAGCTACGGAAGCCAAAAAGGCCCTTGACCAAGCTTGAATGTGGAATCAATGTAGAACATACCTTGGTGAAGATGATTACGATCGCAATATAGCACTGAGAATGACCAAAGAATTTGATGGAGATGATTCAACGAAATTGGAGAGTTTCTTGAGAAATTGCAGAATGGTATCGTCATGTGTTATTGCACGAGATCACCCTCAACTATTAGAGTTAATTGATTAATATGAGGCATGAAGTACCAAGACATCGACAACATGGAGCAGATGGAAAGGAGCTCAAAGCTCTGTATGGGTCCAAGAAGTCTATAGCTTAATTGCATTGAGTTATTCAATTTCGACCAAAAAGATGGAGAAACTGAACGCTGGTATGTTGCATGAGTGGAGATAATTATAGCTGAATTAGTTGGGAAACTGTCAACAAATGAAGAGACCCAAGCAGAGAAAGACATGGTTCAAAAGACCATGGAAAAATGTGGTAGAGTAAGATTCGTTATTTGTTTTATATTTTGTACATTCTGTATTTATCATTTCTTTTATGAATAATTAGCCTAAGGGAGGGGGTGGTAGTTTCACGCAGATCACTATATAGTGGGGGGGGGGAGCTGTTGTGGTGATGGCCTTAGGACGTCTGTCGTCGGTTGCCTTATCTCCGTCGTCAAACCTTCAGCTTCGATCTCGGACCTCGGCCTCCGACCTAACCTTTCGGTCACCGTTGTTGGACCACGACCTCATGTTGGGCTACGGCCGCACACATCCTCCTCGTGAATCCTGGGTAATGCCAAGAGCTGATGGAGTTTGCTTACTTCACCAGCACACAAATAATTAAATTTCGATCGAGTGCGAAGAATTGAAGAAATATGGATTATCATTCTTCAGTTGAGTTTATATTCGGTCAATTCAATGTTTACAATTTATTTGAATACAAAATTATTTGCCTCAGAAAGGTGGTCCGCACGGAAAAAAAAATTTCGAGAAAGGCCGGCAAAAAATAAGTTTTCTTACTTGATCGGTTTAATATGGAGTGAATTTCCATATTCATATACTCACTCCACGCCTTGTGGTCGATACAATGAAAGAAATTTCCAACTCTGAGAAGAAATATGATGTTTAATGAAATCTCTGAGATATTGGGATGCAACCGATCGATTATCATGATGGAATCTCTCTTTTTGCTTCTGAATGGAAGCTTTGTGAACGTCACATTTTTCGATTCCGAATTTGCATCGGCAAATGACTCAATATGTTCCAAAAAGTCAAGAAATGGCATTTTTAAAACATGTTCGCGTGTGGTTGTGTGTGTGAGTGTGTGATGACGCACATCGACAGATTCCTCCAGATCTATCATATCTAGCTCTCTGCAAATTTGACACTACTTTTTTCCATGTGCAAAATATTCTCAGCGGAATCTGGGCGGAATAGGTTCCATAATTTCTGAGAAAAAAGCATTTTTCGAAAAATTGTTTTTTTGCGATATCTCAGCGAAAAATCCACTGATTGCGGCCAGTTCGAATTATGATTTTTATCTTGATACGACTCATATTTTACACTCAGGGTAAATTTCTCATTTTTCGTTCAATCGTTATCTCAATTTTTGTGATTTTTCCTCAAAAAGCTTGTGAACATGATAACTGAATAAATTTTTGAGCTAGAAACTTCGAATTCCATGAGCTTGTAGGTTTTATAGATTTATCGTTTTGTATTGAAACTGAGCGAAATCGGTCCTGTTGTTTTGGAGACATTCTGAAAAAACTGTTTTTTCCCGAATGTTCATATCTGCAAAAACTACTGAGCCGATTCCAATTAAGTCTTGCACAAAAAACTTGTCGCGATAAGACTGAAAAGTCTTCCAAGTTACAAATTTTTAGCACGAACTGTTCTCATTTGAGATAAGAAAAATCACTTTTTTGAGAAAGATCAGAAATTTGCATTTTTCTCCATACTTTCCTGAGAACACGTATATTCTTTATTTGATCATCTGGAAGAGCATACTTCTTCGTGTAAAGATAGACCTGTTCCATTCCGATACGATGATTATAACCCCAGGAAATGAGACCATCAGAACGATTTTCGTATTATTCGAAATTCAAGATGATCGAATTATCATCAGAATGGTAATGGCGCCACTTCCCTATATCTCCGTATTGCAGTGCAATCATTTCCCAAGATATATCGTTACCATAGAATGAAAGGGACGTAAGGACCTTTTTTCAAAGTCTTCCGGGAATTCATTTCTACGGGAAGTTCATGAATTGATGATGAGTTATTGGCTTTTGTTACTAAAAAAAATCAAGAATGGTACTCTATTTGGAAGCATTCCTCTAATCGTATTGATAGAATATTAAATATCGCATTGAAAAGAGGGTTCCCAAATTATGCACACGTAGTCAAGTTCCTGCTTGTTTTTCAAATATGATTCGAAAAGTTGAGTATAATCCCTTTAGAGTGTATTATTAGTTACATTATCAAAATCGCTTTATTAAATGCTACTTATTGAATAACGACACAATTCAATTTACCTGTCTCATACATTTCAGAGGAATTAACTGGGGGAAATATTAACGGTATCTTTCATGAAGAAGAGGTATCATGGGTTCCGAGTTCAGAAAATAACTCAACACGATAAAAAACATTTGACATGTCTAATTTTTGTGATAGTTTTTACGAGTCTATGAAAACTCGCACTCAGGCAGCAGCTCCCCTGGTGCTCTCTAAGAGGCAACACCTTGGAAGGAGAACTGAGAATACTTAGCCGGTAACAGCTTGGCTATGTTCTACGGGGTTGAAGATTTGCAGAAGTCAAGTTAAAATACTGGCGCTCCAGGAATATCTCAGAGTAAGCTCCAGGTCTGGGAGTGGTGTGAGAGGGAGCATCATGCAGGTGCGGCGTTTTGGCAGTGGTGAGAGAGTGAGAATCATGCAGGAGTGTTGAAGTGACCTCAAGCCTCGGAGAAGAAACTCTAGCAGATAGAAATAGTCTAGGACATTGATAGGGAGTCAGTCCGTCTTCGGACGGCCGGAAGTGCAAACAGCCGGTATTGGTTGTCGGACAGGGGACAAATCGATTCAGGGCAAGAAACCATTACAGTATAAAAATGGAGCTGATCAAGTTCTACGTGAAAAAGTGTGTTTGTTCAGATAGTAAAAAGGTACAATGGCGATTTTTTTCCAAAGAAGAGTTTTTTCCCATTTCAAATGAGAGCCGCTTGAGGTAAATACTTCGAGCACTTTTTATTTTCATTGTGACACGCTTCTTGAGTACACTCCTTTAAAATTAGCTGGGTAATTTTTTACATATTAACATTTGGGGAAAAAATTTCTCTGAAACTACGGGACTGATTTTGCCCAAGTTCAATACCAGATTTTCTGTTCATAAAACATAAGCATCAACTTCTATTAGAAGCTACAAGTCTGTAACACTCATACACCACATATTGGCAGTACAATATGCAAGCTAGTGAATTTTCCAGAAGTCTCGATTCATGTGTGAAACCGTGTCATTAAGGGAATTTACGACGAGCTTCAATCAAAACAGTGGCAGTAAGGCCATTTGAAAATACTCACCATGAGACCTGTTTGAGAAAGGAAATAATGCATCGTCTGAGTAACATCTGCGGCATGCAAGTTATTATGATACGGATTCTGATAACTGCCATATCCATCTTCAATTTTGATGAGAAAAGTTTCTAATACCACGGGTGGGACTTTGAACTTATGGATAATACCATAATGATTCAATAAGTCGTATCCAAGATATTTGACTGGAGCACCCATCGTAGCATCGTTCAAACGAAAAGCATCAAATGACCATTCATTCAACGTCTGGAACAACCAACAATTCGTATTAGAGAACAGATGGCAGGAATTCCATACGAACAAATTTACCTTCAAAACTTCTACCACTTCGGTAGGAAACTGCATCAATGTAGTGTTGGTGGCCCGTCTTGATATTCGTTCTACGAATATACCGGCTCTGATAGCATGTGCCACTGAACGAAACTTTGGTTTTTCGTCAACTTTACGTCGTGTGGTTACCACTTGTCTTGTAAATGTCGATGCTAACCACTCATGGACTTCTGATGGGACAGTATCGCGTTTCACTCTCAATAATTCGTCATCTTCGTTCGCCGATCGCCTAAATAAGGATTCAATGATTATCATTTAATATTTGATTCTACTGTCTGAAATGGTTTATTTGTGTTAGTCCTTCCTCGTCTTGTGGATTAGATTGCAAGTGAATGCAAGTTCAACCCCTTCACTTTGAGATTTTGTACATGGAGCCTAGCCTAGATAATGGTTATCCCTAACTTTCAATCACCCGCGATCGGGTCAAAAATTGAAGTTATCATTGCATTGATTATATTTCATCCAATTTTGATATTAACTCATAAATCATTGCGATCCCACCTTTTTGGCTAGAGAACAGAAAATCAGATTTCAACTATTCGTGTTCATGCGGTATTTTTTACAATTTCCGTAGATTGATAATTCGGCATTTCCACGGTATTGTTACGGTGTATATATGGTATCACTCCAGTATAACGACGGTATTACTACGGTATAGATACTGTATTTTGACGGTATGATTGTGGTATAGATTCCATGTTCCTCTTCTTTGACTCTAAAGCAGACCATAAGGGTCCACGAACAAATGACTCTACGCTCAAGACTATATCACTATTTTATACGCCTCCGCTTAGAGAAAAAATGCGAACTCTAGTGGCGGCCGTAGGACTAACGCTACTCACTTTCCACCGTAGATATACGGCATATATACTGTATTGTCATGTTAATTCATTTTGAAATGAATCCTCTGCCGAGTTTCCATTAAGCATTTGTCCCGTTAGAATTGATCCTTTTCTTCAGCTTGAATTAAACCTCTAGTCCAAATTTGGATCAAGACTTTTTCCCAGCTCAAATTCCACCCTGCTCTACCCCAGTTTTTTCGGCCTGAAATTGAGCCTTTTCCCTGGTTTATACACGCAAAACAAGCAGGGACTTGACTATGTGTGCGTAATTTGGAAGTTCCCTCTCCCGTGCGATATTTAATATTCTGCCAATGCGATTGGGAGAATGCTTCCGAATGGAATGCTATTCTTCTTTTTTTCGAATAACAAGAACCAATGACTCATTAATAATTCATGAGCCTCCCATAGAAATAAATTCCTGGAAGCCTTCAAAAAGTGGTGCTGACGCTTTTTTCACTCCATGGTGACGATATATCTTTGAAAATTTTGCACTGCAATACATGAACAAAGGGAAGGCGGCCCATAACTATTTTGATGATCCTTCGATCATCTTAAATTCTGAATAAGACGAAAGTGGTTCTGATGGCGTCATTTCCCAATGTTCTAATCATTGTACCCAGGGACCGAAAACGAAATAGAAAAACGGATCGAATCCCGTTCTTTGCCGTTTCGTTCGCAAGAACTATTGAAGAGCGGGAACGAAATGGAAAGAACATTCTCATTGAAGAACGTTCTTGCTCGAAAAACGTTCTCACAAGAGAAATCATACCGAATGCCTATAAGAATAATGGATGCGAGATCTATTAAACAAATAATCATAACTTGTAAAAAATGATCGGATGTCATTTATCCGCAATCATAATTTCTTCAAATTTAGAGTGTTAACTTCCTGCTGTGTGGAAAAAAAAAATTGCGGTGGAAAAATCGTTGATTTGGAAAAAAATGTAATTAAATTGAGAAAATGAATTCGTATACTATATTTACGTTGTGTACAGCAGGGAAGAATGTTTTCAAAATTTATTTTAATGAAAAATCAGTGATTTAGAAAACAAATCGGGAAGTATAAATTTCTAACAAGTATGTAACGACGGTCTTGATTTCTTCATAAATTATGAGTAAACAAAAAAAATGAAAATTGAATATTTCCGGAACTATTAATCTGACGTGTAAAGTTTCTGCAAACAACTAGTAGACATGTATGAAAATTTCTATAAGAAGATCGTGATAGAAATTATTTCATAAAAGATTGGAACCATTCTTATGAGAAATTTGTAATGATTTCCGACAAAAAAATTTATAAACTTTTTACTCATAAGAAATGGATGTATAAGAGAATTTGTTATGAACAAGTTTCATTATTTTCACAAGTTTTTTCTTCAAATGAGAGTTCATTGATGAATTCTGGTTACACAAAGGGTCCAGAGAACATGAATAAGAATCATCTGCATATTTTTTTATACAACTTCATTTTCTAGATAATATCTATCGAACAGAGAATTACGGGGAAAGAAATCATGAAACCAATTCCTATTCGGAATTAAGATTCGTGAATGACCTTATAGAATGAAATTTGATAGAGAAAAAAATCATTGAAGCATTTACTCTTCTATAAATATTTAAATGTGAATTGGTAGTAAAAAATCGTAAAACGATTCAATGTCTTACTAAAAACTGTTTTATTAATACTTGGCTTATAGGCGAGATCATTATAGAAATCCCGTAGAAACTAATCCGAAATTCCCTATAAGAATCGTTTCCAATCTTTTATGAAAAGTTTCCTACAACGATTTTTCTATAAGATTTTGGTCGAAATTTTCATACGTGCCATCAATCCCGAAATTTCCAAGTCACAAGAATCACCCCACTCCGTACCGAAATGAGACCTATCTCCTGATCTTCCATTGTGTTCATTCGTTTCTAATTATAGAGATGATCTTACTTCTTTTCGTCACTGAAGACGGCTTCCAAGACATGAGCAGCATATTGGAGATTATACTGCAAGACATCTACAGGTATTGCACCACGATGAATCTGTCGTAGCAAAGATCGCAGTCTGGAAATGAGATCCAATTTGAAAGCATCATCTAAAAGCTGAGACACTACAATCGAGATTTATCAATGGCTAACCTGAGTGCTGCTTCGTCACAGGCATCCGATGTAGCAACAGTTGGTAGGGAATCCAGTGAAAGGTCAAATTTGTTGAGTAATGTATTTGAATCCCCAACATCGTCAGAAGATGGAATTTTGAGTGTTTTATTAAGAGTTGCAGCTTCGGCGCTCTCGATAAAAGTCTGCTTTCCGTTCTCAACACTACTGTGCAGCATCTTTGGAGTAGTTTGATCTGGAACATGAATTGCGGAATATCCAGTTTTGAATGAGTTACGTGCAATGATCATAAATGAAAGTCAAAGGCGTATTTCCCTGGAAACACTCAGAAGCTATGACATCTTTAGTATGCCAAATCAAGTTTCTCATATTCGAGCATTTGACCGAGATTTCTCCCCGAATTGTGCGAAGTTCTCTAAGAAAGACCTATAATGCGACTTACGATTTTGAATAAATTCTAACCATAAAATCTGCGTGTTTGAATTTTAATAGCTAGAGTCATGAGACAAGACTACAAATATTAATCTTTCCATCGACACAGAAGTCTACTAGACATGACCGATTGAATGATAAAAGCCGAACTCTCTGAGGGTGCGGAATAGATGTAGACACGTTCGTCTGAGTAGATTCGATATAGGGAGTCCTCCGACACACATCCTTATTCAATTACTAATGAGTAATATCATCCAGTCGAGTTAAGTAAACACCTGTGTGTAACTTTGCAAAATCGTTCATATAAATAACCCTCTCCTGATTTGGAGTCTCGAGGAGTCTCGGTTTAAGCTGTGTGGAAAGAGCACGAACCGGAGAAGAGTTGAGAAAGATTTTAAAAGAATCCTTGGTGGTTTCTTTACCACCGTAGTTCTAGGGTATTAATACCGTTTTTATAACGTAGATATACGGTATTGTTAAGGTATTTTTGGTCCATCTTTATACTGCATAGGGTAATTCCGGGTAGGATGGCCACCTTTTTTTTAGAACCCCATGAATCAGAGATAAATTCGAATTTCGCACGCAACCAAAAGACAGTCGTTAAATTAGACGATTAACTTTGAAATTTCATGGGTTTTTAATCTTTTTGTTTTTTTTTTTCTAACGACAATGTAATTTTTTATAAGAAAATGGTTCTTTGCCATCTCACCCATACACTATATGTGAGATGGCCAAATTTTTCAGGTAAACGGAAATCGATTATTAATCGCAGTAAAAAAAACTTTTTCTTTTTGGTTCGCTAGAGGAATGCATAAACTATAATTCCTCGGTGATTGCGAATCGATGAATTCAATTTTGATTGACCTACAGGGGTAGAATGAACTATTTCGAATCTCTTTCCCCAAAAAAACTTTTTCTACAATCGCCTCATGGAAGTTCATAAATCACTCCTGATTATATTTTTCTCCTATGTAGTTATCAGATGAAAATTGCATCCTGATAATTTCACAGAGGAGTCAAACCGTTGATGCCAATTAAATGAAATCTGACGAGTTACGATTATTAGTATAGCAGTGACCAAAAAGACCGATCAAAATTATTCATGGAGTAACCAGTTTTGTTCGCAAAGTTACTTTCTATAGTGAAAACGCGGAGTAGAAATGTTTAAAAATATTTCCTAAACAGCATGGGTTCCTATCCTTTATATGCTGAATATTGACAACTTTCAATATTTATTGCAGCTGACAGAGACGGTTGATATTTCTACAAATTTTTTAACAGCTCTATGTCGTTGAAAACTAGCTCTCTGCAAAATCTTATGCAAAACTACTTCTACACTCATGCCGTTAGGAATACTTTAAAGACAGTTCGCAAGTATGTGGAACAATTTCCTTCTTTATCAAGAGGTTTCACGAACTGTTTAAATAAATCAAGCTTTATATGAAGAGGAGGAATGAGAATTTGGGTAATTTCAACAAGCAGTTTTTTTATAATATTATGTGTTTCAATTGTCGACGATGGTTTCAAAGGTCATCTCAAAGGTCTTTTTTCTTGCAATGATTTCTTTAATCCCTACTTTAAACATATACTAATAACATGTATACTTGGTCAGTTCAGATTGCTGCCGTAGTATTATAGATAAATTTTTTAGATCACCACATATTTGCCTTTTATATTCTTCGTATTTTATTTTATTAAGGACAGCTTCGAGGCTGGAATACTCTTCATTCAGTACAGTTAAGTGGCCTAAAGGTGAATGAGCAAATTTGTTGGTGTTATAGAGAAGCACTGCTTTACGGCTCTGTTGAGACGAATCAATGAATAACCGCCAGTCTTTAGATTTGTATAATTTTGGCTTCAATTCATCGACGAGTTCTTTCACATCAATGCAATAGAACAAATCTTCATCTTTTTCGGAATATTGATATTAGTCCAACAGCTTCTTGCGATGGCTTAGCATATCTGAATCAATCATTCTGATGTTTTTAATCGTATTTTTCAGGCTTTCGGTCTTTGCTAATAGATCCGCATTCTTCTCCACTCGAAGACTCTTTTTCCTCATTCTCATCAGATTCGCTGGAACTGTTTCCATATTTAGCTTCACACTTTTCGTCAATAAGGTGGACATTTCCTGTAGTCAAGTTTGTAATTGGTTGTTGCATGCTTGCCGCAGAAGGATGAACAATTTTGTTCTCATGAATTCGGCGTAGAATTTGTACATTGCTCATACAAGAATAGCAATTATTTACATTGAAGGGTTACATGGGTTCACGCCGGAGAAAATAACATATTTTCAACAATTTTTCTTTAAATAAAAAAAAATCGTTTGAACTTTTTATTTGATGAAACATACATATTTAATTAACATTTTTTGAAATTTTCGTTGAAAACAATTTAAAACTCAGCAATTGCGACATCATTCCCGACGACCCCTTCGAAAAGGAGTTTTTTGAAATTGCGCCTTTCAGGACATACTCAAAACTAGGATCTAGACGTAGGAAAGAATGAAAAATTTAAATTTGGATTTTTGGAAGAGTTTTTTGCAAAAAAAACCCAAATTTTGCTGAAATTTTCACCACATTTTGATTTTCTGTAATTAGTCGGGATGAAAAGGAAGAAGAATCCTATCTCCAAGTACTTGTCAATAGTATCTCGAAGACGGTTACCAAATTTCATCAAGATCGGTTCAGTAGTTTCCGAGAAATTTTGACCACCGACGTTGAAAATAGCGTTCCGAGAAAAACGCGTTTATAGTTTCAGTGCTCAGCCAAACTGGCCTTGAGAGTGGAACATCCCAAGGCTTCATCTCCTCTAAGCTCTTACTGCGATCGACATGAAGATGTAGGACAATATTTTAGACATGTTATGGAATTTAATCTGAAAAAAAGTTCGATTTTTTGAAGCTCTCAAACCCATGTAAGCGCTTAAGTGGTCCGCTCCATATTGCTGGAATTGTAAACCCAAGTTTTTCCTTAACCTCATGCTTTTCGATTCGGTTGATCATTTTATAACATGAACGACATACAAAATAACTTATCCATCTTTTCAGATGTGGGGAAACTCTCATACCAGAGCACTTTTCATATGAAGTTACTAAGCGATCTGTGAGTTTCTTTCTCTTTTTCTCCCATGTGCTTCGCACATACATAGAAACAGGGACCTTGAGGTTTTCACAACATTCATGACCGTCAAGAGTACTAGAAGGACCAGCAAAATATTGAATAGAAAAATCATCGCAATCCATAAAAATCAACAATCCCCACATGCTGGAATACCTGGCCCGATCGCAGCCGAGTCAGCCATTATAAGGGTGATAACCCTCATACCTCCCCATGCCTAAGTATGAGAGCCCTCGAGTATAACGTCAAACTCGTTATCAGATACACCACGGCATCATTCCTCTATTCTAGCATAATTCCTATACTACGGAATGTTAACTGGACGTATCATTCTATACATCTCATTGAAGGGCAGTTGTCATCGCAGTTGAAACACTCCGTGGTAGCAGGTTTTGGCCGCTACTTGTACCAAACTTGTCAAAGAGCAAAAGATAAATAATTCATACGATCTGTGTCTGAGCTAGATGAGACACAATGGCCTATTAGTCAACATGTTTGCAGCTTTTATGGATTTTCCCGAGAATTTGGAGATCGACCCCCAATTCTGACTTCAGATCCGTATTCAGCAGGAAAGAATATAGTGTGATACTCAGCACACACAACTTCCCTTTTTTGTCTACGTGTGTCGTGAGATGATATTTTTTATGGGTTTTCCCGAGATTTTCCTTATCGACCCCCAATTCTGACATCAGATTGTCGTGTTCAGCGGGAAAAAAATACATGGTCAGTATGGTTGGACACCCATCGCAGATAACTTTTTTTGTGTGGGCCTCTTCTAATTATAATTGTGACGTATGAAGAGTATTTCAATCACTGCAATCGACAACATGAATCACTGCATTGTATTGAGTGCAATGCTTAGCATAAACGAATTGTTTTTGGTGACTCACCATCATTTGAGATATGTTCATGCTCCTCTGCCTTCGTACTATGAGCTCTTTGGTGATTGGGTGGTATGAGACCATATTTCTTCATACACGTCTTACTGAGGAGGAGCGAATTTTGACACAGCCTACAATATACCTCTTTATAACCAGCGGAGATCAAATGATCTCGTGTTTTACGGAGCCAGCCTGTAATGAATGAGTAAGAGTACGAATTTAGATGATCATTACGAAATTCAATTCAAAGGATACAATAAAATGAGAACGTCCACGTATGAAAATTTCCCATGGACGGTCCATGCACGGATAAAAATTTCCATGGCAATTGTCATGGCAATTGTCATTGCAATTGTCATGGCAATTGTCATTGCAATTGTCATGGCATTGTCATGACATTGCCCTGGCATGTTGTCATGACATTGTCAT
>JABSMS010012858.1:0-12969 GCA_018902275.1 Aleiodes sp. PSUC_FEM 10030003
AATAATGATAATCACTTTGATTATTCAATATAACATCTTGTTGTTCACACAACTTACGGGATTTGTATTGGCTTTTAACGTATAATTTTTGAAACGCGATTTGCGTTCGTTATCTGGACAAAAATAGTATATAATAGAATATAATCAGATAATAGCATTACTTATGGTGTTGTCAATCAGTTATAATTTCTCCAGAAACGATGCATTCAGGACTTGTATGGACCTTCTAGTTATTTATTCTTGATTTAACTTCTAGCACACTTGGCTGATGGGAACATTTTCGTACTACTTCTGTCATTATTGGTCCCAACGTCTCTATATTGCATCGAGCACTCTCTCTTTATGGTTTACAAAGCTTACCAACCTAAGGACTGTTGCAATTTCATACCTGCCAATTTTGATTTACGCCTGAGAGTGGCCATTTGTGTCTTCTTTGTGGCTACGAAGATTTCCAACATTCTAGTCGCCAAGTTTTTTTCGCTCGCTTCTCCACTTTTTCCACTCTTTTCACTTTCTTTCTCTCTCTTCGGGAAACTCCATCGATGATTGGTCAGGAACATTTTCAAATCCATGTAATAGATTCAGAATTTCAGAATCCATTCCCTTTATCAAAGTTCTAGGCCACCGATTTTTAATTAAAAAACAGCAATTTGGAGAATGACATTCTATAAATAACTCTAGTTTTCACGGTCATCTATACAAATGGACGCAAATAGATGATTTATCACTTTTATTAAGGAATTATAGTGGATCGAACGCATCATAAAATATTAAAAAATGAATAAATTTGTAATACTGTTAAGAATTGCAGATGTCATGTAGAAGAGTGAAAAAAAATAAGAAAGAGAAGAACGAAAAAAGGGAATACGCAAGAGGGAAATCTCTACTCTACTTGTGTAATTTTGGGATTTACGAGGTTTGGCCGACAGCCAGAGCGTATAAGACAGGTATTACACAAGCCTGAGAATGTCCGCCACGTTGTTTCCACGCGAACGGGGTACGGAATTATCGGTTCTCTATGTTCGCATGAGCCAGAGCAAAAGAAAATTAGACAGAAATTGGAGAAGCTAGAAAACCCAAGGCCATAGATGTTTGACTTAATAATGCGATTTCAAATTGTTCCGTTGTAACCAATCTCTCGACTTGAAATTTTTCTGACATCATGCAATACAAAAAAAAAAAATACTGAAAGTATCGCTGCAATAACATCCGTTTCTGAGAGAAGTCTAAACTGGGTAGTTACACTCAAAAATGACTTGATGAAGAGAAATTAACCAATTTCTTTTCGATTTCAGTTACACAGAGTTTTTCTCGTTATCATGGCTTTCTTTCACTCTTTTTTCCTGCTTTCACAATCTAGCTGAGATCCTCCTCTCCCCTTGCGTACCCTACTTTATTAATGTTTTCCCCATACAAGTTGATGTTAGCACATTTGTTACAAATTTGGTAGGAAGGAAGACGATAAAATTCTGAACACACTCCTCGAAAATTAATGTGACATTTGGTAAGAAAAACCTTTCCATAATCAGCGAAAGAATTCTCCAATTTTTAAGCAATGGTAAGCTGAAAAATGGCTGCCATGAATAAAGGGATGGAGCAAGAATGAAGGTGACATGGAATGCGTTTACGCAAGAATTATTTGTGGATATGATTTAAAAAAAAAATTCAATGGAACAATTATAGCGATATGCTTTTCGATATTTCTTCATTTTCATAGCTGGAAAGTAGAAATGTACTAGAAATTCATTACGTAATTCACAGAGTACTCGAGAAGTAAGCGATGATCGTGTGATAATCATCATTCAGTATCAGGGGTAGGGAAACGAAGATGAATAATGAAAATTACAGGTTTGAAACCAGAAACTGGACTGGACTTGCAGAAAAATGATTACTCTTGGATGAAACCAGATGTTCCTTGATTCGGAAATACTACAATAGCCAGAAAGTTATTTATTATATAAGTGTGCACTTCCAGACAATGATCACGTACAATGATATTGTTTCACTCATGCTGCAACGCTTACCGCGTGACATGAATTTCCAATTGATATTTATCTACTATTGGAGCTTTGTTCGTCCCTTCGCTATAATTTCTCTTCCTTTATTGTAGATGATTGCTAACGAAATCTCCATAGAGAGGAATAACTTGTAAAATACAACCAGACTATCTAGGAAATTTGGAATTTGAATCTCTTTCTTGAAAGCGTGTGATGTTGATAAATGAAAAATGACTGAGCTGTTTTGATTGAAATACATATTGTCGCTCTTCGGTGCAGGAGGTATAAGTGGATAGGCAACGTTCATCACTTAGTTTGCTTTACTGTAGGGCAATAATATAATAAGAATTGGAGACAATTTCTTATTTTAAATTGAGTTATGAATGAATTTATGAGGTATTAATCCATATTTGGATTCTTTTCATTTGTAATAGTTACAGACTTGCTCTTCCCAAACTGATTATAATGTAGTATGCTTGGGACAATCGTTATAAACGTAACCATTGACTTGTCGTAAGTGCCGGAACAATTCGGGCAAGACAATGCCTTTCCGTTAAATCCAATGAAACTTTGCCATGAACGAGGAGAGATAGTAGAGAGTGCAAAGAGAAAGATTGGTTGAATGTATGAGACTGAGCTGGAGTGAGGGAGAGAGGAAGGCGTTTTGGAGGGCTCAACTCAACCTGAGGAGCCACAGTCTTGTGGTTAGTTCGGAAGCGTTCCGCGGTGGTAACTTGAAGCGAGGCGTCCGCCATGATGGAGACGAAGCACGCCACTCGCTTCAAACTTTCGACAAGCAAGCGAGGGTGGTAGGATGGAAGAGATAGAGCTGGGAAGTTGAAAGAGAATGCTTAAATGAGAGTAGAACCAATAGCAATAACCAAAAATTCATAAATAACATACATTTTCACTAAAAAATGAATGAAATAACAAAATCAATAGTAAATTCATAAATTCCATTGCAATGGAGCATGCTCAATTATGAAGAGTAAGGTATAGTTGATTCTATGAAAAATATTAAAAGGATGTATCTATTACATATATATGACGGAATGTTCTTTAAAATAATCGTGTATTTCACAAATTAGAAGAAGAAGAGAGACATAGAGTCGAAGTAAAAGATTGGAGAAATAGCTCCCCTGCAAATCCATCGACCTATCTTTGGGCTTTTATCTTTACGAGCGTACTTATCGGCTTTGAAATCGGATATGAATCTCTCGTAGAATCCCGAAAGAACCATACTCTAGGTACTCGCTATTTACTCGTTGGTTCAACAATGAAAATCATGGGCTTCTATTCTTAGCAATTTTTACGTACAAAATAAACATGAAACAAAACTACTACTACTTTTGACTTTACACCCAACATGATTTTATTCACATCTCAAGAATCGTTGAATATCTTTTTAATTGCATGCACGAAATAAATATGAACCCAAAACTCATTAAAAGAGATGAGCCACGATGGAACCGCTGCGTTTCGATATTTTGAATTATTGGATGAAGAAAAACAAGTAACATAGAACTAAATATAAAATGAAAACATGAAGAGTCATGAAAAGAGAAGGGATAACGATCTAAAAAGAGCAAGGAGATAAAATTTATCTGAGATGTTTTGGAAAGACTAAGTTCAAAATAAAAGATAGAGATAACACATTTTAAGTAGTAGTAATACTGTGATCCGTTTGATAGGGCCGATCCGCATCAATGGGAAAAGAGAAGAGGAACAGAAGGAGAAGAAAAAGAAATAATGGAAAAAGCAATGGTAAAGGAGTAAAAAAAGGAAATAGAATGATGGACCGCCGGTGCTAAAGGAGGAATGCGTCAGCCAACGTCGAGCATGTCCGACGTTTCGGAAGTTTGAGTGAAACGCGTTTAATACCTCTCTTTGACGTGCACGAATGTTGGTAGCTAGAATTATGTATAGGATCGCATGGTTCTGGGTACACTCTCCACAAATTCAGGAAAATCCTGAAACACCATCCAAGCCTACAAACAGCAATGCAGACATATAGATTTTTCAAGGGTATGTTTATCAGAGTAAGATCATGTACAAAAGAATATTGCAGCAATTATTGGATACGAACATTTGAAAATTTCTTGCACTTTCTTGATAATTTAAAAATAAGGAATCATTTTGTTTATATACTTGTAATTTCTGACAATGAGTATCTATTAATTTTGAAGATAACTCCATATTGTTAAGAAGGCCGCAATAGATACGTAATGCTCACTCGTGCGGCTTCTCAACACTGTCTGACCCAAGGATTATGAGCTTACTTAGGTTAACGAATTGGCTAGTTGGATTATTCCGACGCGCAAGCGAATGATAGGGGTAAACTGATCTAAGATAGGTTGTTGCACTCGTACAAGACAAAACAAATGGAGATGGAAGATTTAATATTTTTTCATATTCACAAGTCATTTAAAAGTCTATGTATTTCGTTGAATGAAGAGATAATAAAGACCGACCACTACCGGCATAGCATTTGCCATAATCCGATATGGTTAGCCGCCCAAGGGAAATTTGCCTTGGCCCTGGTGAACTAGTTGCATTTATTTGAGACTTTATTGAGATTCATATAAAAACTACAATCATCTGTTGTTGTCTGACTCGACAATAATTTCTTCACTTAAAAAACTTGAATTATTAGTTGTTAGAGGAAAGTGTTTGCCAATTTATAATAGTCTAGTAATGATCTGTGGCACAAAATAATACTTTTCAGTTTTGAGAATTATTTATTATACGGTGACGTGAAAATTGATTCACTGATAATATTTGTATGTTATTATAGGACCACCGGTTCAGGTGAAAGCAGTGCTTGATGGGATTGCAGAGTTACCATGTGATATACGGCCACCTCAGCCAAACGACTCAGCAGTTTTAGTCGTGTGGTACAAAGCATCAGAACGTTTGCCCGATATCACACCAATTTACAGGTAAAATCAGTTTCATAAATCATTATCCATCAAAATTTCGATTTTACGCAGAACATAGAAAATATAACCCCGAGAAATGGCTGGAAAACGCTGATCCTTATTACTCCTACATGTTATGCCGTTTAAAAAGAATTCCATCGTTTGTCTCCTCGATGTAGAATAAATGAGACAATACACGTTCGTTAAAGGATCTTTTTTTAAAATTTTCGATCCACACACGTTTTTGATTGAAACGAACTCTTTTTTTTATTACTTTTCTTTGATTTTCAGATAAAAGAGACCAAGAAATATGTTTCATCAACGAAAAATAATTCATTGATTTCTCTAGGAAAGAAAGATCGACCAAAGTTATTCCGACTAAATAATTCTCGAAAAGATTGTTAAACGAAAGAGTATGTCGCATCTAGTGTACATCGAGAGGCAATCTATACACGACCGACTAACGTTTGGCAAACGACGAACCTTTTTTTATCCATGAATTTTATCACGGGAGTTCATTCACTAGTGCAGTTAAACCTACTATAAAAATTTTTTGAAGTTAGACTTAGGTGTTCTAAACATGTTACGGCGAGTTTTTTTATGCATTCTCTTTTGAAAGCTTCATACTCTCTATACGTGTGTTATTAATATAAAACAAAATTGCACAGACATAATTTATAATAGATCTGACTAGAGCTTGGTAATATATTACTTTGATACCAATGTTAGTCTACTTATAATACCAACCATGAACAAGCTCAACCTTCACGACGACTAGAATAATCCATATGGCAAATAACATTCTCATATATCTATAATGTTTGTATATGTGTATGAATATATTCGTTTGCAGGTAGATGGAGCCGTAAACGGCTAACTATCTTGGAACATATGTGCATCTTGTAGTCTTGCTAATGTCCTATATTCTTTGCCATATATCCCGGATTTTAATTCTATGTCATGTATGGTATATATTTACGCTTATACGTGATTGAACAATCAGCAAACTACCACTAGTACCGTGAACTTAATGAGAACAAGTTAACTCGAGGATCCAATGTGGATTACAACTTTGATTGCCATTGTCTCCTTCATTTCGTTATGTTTTAGTTGCTTCTGGATACCATGTCCTTATTTCTGCATTGTTGCCCTCATGTTCAGCTTGGGAAAACAATTAGTGATGATGACGAAATTATGAAAGATATTCTGAATACTCCGTCAATCGTTTGAAAAATGAGATTTAAATTATTCAGATTAGGAAGTACATGGTATCCATTAACTAATCGATTATAATTTCATTAGAAAATTATTTTACCTAACTTCTAATTCTGAGTTAGTGAGATCCACCAAGCTGATAATATTTCTATACATAATGTTTTAGACAGTCGTGAATTTAGTTGAATGAATAATTCGCTTCTAATTAGGCGGAAAATAGTCGAGAGTCACTCCCAGTAGTGAGGAGACAACGGCGAGCGAAAACTAACAGTAATAAGGAATGTAGGCGTCTAGGGCAGGCTTGAAAAATATAAAAAAGAAAGCAAAGAAACAAGAAAAGTACACTGGTGTCCGAGTTTACGACTATTTCCTATTTCGCTCTCTCTCTCTCTCTCTCTAACTTTCTTGCCTTGTTCCATTTCACCTGGAGTTTTCATCCGCGTTGTTCTATCCTTTATTCCCATACCATTGCACATTTCCCAACATAGCTCCAACGTTTGAATAAGACAAATGCTCTCACGTTCATGCCACGTTTCTTTTCGCTCTTATTTCTTCGTATACTTTTTCTTGTCTATTTTTCTCTGTCGACTGTGTGTATTATAGTTTTTTTTTCAGCTCATTTTAACCCAGGTCTACGTAATTTTTTCTTTTCCATTCTGCTTCCCATTTTTGCATAAACGTGATTCTGAGTTCTGTTTCCGTTTTCATCGCTCACAATCTCAATAGATTTCTTTACGACGTTTAAATTTCAGAATATTCAAGAGAGAAAAATGAAGTTAAAGGCTAAGGAACAAACTGTTTGTTCAGTTGCATTGGATCAATTTTGTCCAAACCATAAGTCCATGATGCTGATTTTAATTGAACCTATGATAGATATTATGCCAACTGAAAATAAAATAAATCATTTCAATGATAATCAGAACAAAGATTCTACAGGCTAATTTTTTTTGACAGTATAATAAAATTCGAAAAAAATGAAAGAACCTAAGTGAGATTTCAAATAGTTACCAAACTGGTATTTTTTTCGAATCAAACGAAACGAAAACTTCAACTCATCCAACTGACTTTATACATAGTCCGTAAATTGGACCACATTGCTATTACTGAATTCATTTTTCTGTCTCACTCACATATACACATGAAACTGATAAATTGAAGAATCCAGATGAACAATGTACAGTGTCAGAAGGGTGATAAAAAAAAAAAAAAAAACACAAATAAACATCAGACTCACTGAGTATCTCCCTTTGTAGCAACTGGAGATGAAAAGATCCTTTTCGCTCGGTTTATAGGGGACACACTTTGATATTTTCAACTTCACTTTTGCCTCAAATATTGTAGAAGCAGTGCAAGTTTATAGGTGACATGGAAAACAGTTGAAACTTCCAGTGTGTCATCGTTGTCGTTTCTCTCTACGGTATTACACGAAATTTCCAAGGAACTTAATCATGAGCTCTCTACGGTAACCCCGAGGGATGTGGCAAGGATCGAGGCAGTTTACACGTCCTGGGCTACGATCTCACTCAGTAAGAGACTTGGCTGTATAACTCATGGTAGTGAAAGAGATGGAGAGAAATAGAGAAAGCACCAGTGGCTGCTGTGTTAATGCCTCGATGAAAATGTTCAACTTGCTGGCTTATCCAAATATACCATTAACCATTTTGAATTTGTCATTTAAGCAGTGCCACTTGATTTTGTTGATGATAAAAATCAATATATGGTATTGAAACAGCATATTTGGCTCCCAATTGAACAGGAAAATGTTCAATCCTCAAACTTTCTCATAAAAACTTAAAAAAATAGATATAAAAATGAATAATCAATAGGTTGAGAAATTAATCAGATTACCCATGTAAATTGAAATGGTGAAAGGAATTCAATAATATGTCAAAATTTATATTATAAAGTATGGAAAAAGAAACTTGTGAAATGAAACTGAGGATAACACCAGGAGAAAATGAAATAAAGGAAAAAATAAGAGATTCAGGTCATTTAAAAGTTTTTTTTTGTCCATAGTTTATTTTTTTCTTTTCCTTTTTTTCAAGACTCGCCGAAGTAATTACGAGCGAGTAATTATTCGACGTTATATACCTGGTCGGCGGTGGTGTTGGTAGAGTTGAAATCGATCCACAAGGAGAAATGGGACGACGCCAGTAACCGCGATACATACGACGTAGAGAGCCGGAATAGTAAAATAGAAAAAAACGATGGGGGAAAAAACTTACGAAGAAGAAAAACGAAATAGTAAGGTATATGTCATGGGTGTTTGTTGACTAAAAAAAAAATTATTTCTTTTTTCCTTTCATTTTCTCCTCGTTCGTATCATCTTCCGGCCCCTCAATTCTCGTTGTACCTTTATACAACAGTAGAGGTTGAAAAGCGACGAGACGATTTTCACGGTAGGTGGTAGCTTGCAAAGACGTGGACCCTCTCTCTCGCGCCCCCACACATACAGACTTTTGCTCGGTTTATATTGAGTGTGCAATACTCGAGACATCGTCGGGCAGCGATGCGCGAATCGGGTATATATGAATAATGTAGAATGTATTCACCATCTACGGGCTTGTGTGTTTTGGGTAGGTATGCAGTATTGGAGATAGAAGAGAGGTGACAAAAAGAATTTATTGGTTCAACTTCAAAAAATAAGATAGACTACTGCTGGCTAATCTCTTATATATCGTCACCTTAGTAACAAAAGAACGTAAAAGTTATCCTTATGCATAGCACTTACGTTCCTTTGTTGCTAAGGCGACGATATATAAAGTGGAGAATAATCATTGAATGCCATATATGGCTATTTTGCAATACAATAGCAAGTGAAAAATAATGAATTTGAAATGCCTTTTCTTTCTTGCTACAACATTCCCTTCCCGATTGGTATCTTTTTTGAAACTTCAATTCTGTATGTCATTCAAGGAGGTTAGACTGTCAATGAGTCTTATTGAAAATATTTTCAAAAATTGATATGTTGTTTTTAAACATTGAATACGACGCGTGTTCAATTTTCAGTTTGCTCTTGAACCTAGTTTGGACGTGATTAATTAATGAAAATTGTTTCCTCAGTAGAGAAAATTTAGAAATTCCTCTATTATTTTCCTTCCATTACCCCAATTTTTGATTTTTTTTTCACCTTTACATTTCCCTCGTTTCTGCATGAAGGACTTTTCTCGGTACTACGCGCATTTGTAGAAGTTGTCCTTCAGTTTGTTGGTAGTACGCCGCACAGGGACCTACTTTACAAACTATTACACACCGCATTAATATTCAGTTGGCTCTTGTCCTGCCGCCGTGACAAGAAAATGCATAATTTGCGCAACAAAGAGAGAAATATACAACGAGAATTGTAACAGAGAAAAGAGATATATTCATTCAGGTTTGGATGAGGATGTTTCGCTATCACCTCTCTGGAATAACTAACGTGTACATAGACCATGTACATATACCTACAGTTATATAGTGTAGTTGATGACTACGACGCGCGTAAGTAACCCCTTCCCCTCCCCCCCCCCTTCTCAAATTAATTACGAGGATGAGAAAGTGAAAGGAGAATGGAGATAGCCAAAGTTGGTGTTTTGGGTACAGATCCTAACCGTCAGATGGTGGTAGTCACAGTCTGAACTCTACTAACGAGTCTACATGAACTTACATGAGGTCCAGAATTCTGCATCTCTCTCTCTCTCCGGGTGACTTAGTATACAGGTATATAAGTATTGAATCGGATGTGATACGAAAACATGAATACATAGACGTACATAACACATACCCACTTGATTCGCAAATTCACTGATAATAAGGCGTTCTCTTGCCATCCTCCATGCGTTAACATAAAGGCATAGCTTGTCCTATGTACGCTATGGTTAACACTTCCATACAAATGCAAAACTTGGATACCATAAACTCTGGCAGGTACATCTCCACGCCCAATTCAGATTATTTGGTTATTTGTACACAAGAGAGCTGTACATACATAGTACTGTTATATAACGTTAGATAAAGATACATGTTACTGGAGGCTCCCTAACGATGGCCATTATGAATTCGCTACCTTGCGAATAATCCAATGGAGAATTTTGGTCCAATTTGGATCTTCCAAAAGAGCTCTGACATATTTGCTTAATTATTCTTCTTTACTTTTTTTCATCACTCCTTTATCATATCTCGAATTTTCATACATAGTTTATACATACAAGAAATAAAAAATTCCCTTATTCTCTCTCATTTACTATCACTCCCTCTCATTTTCTCTCATTCACTCTCATCTTCTAATCTGTTTCCCAATTCCGCTGTACAGTCGAAATACTATTGTGTCCTCAATAGAGATGTTTATAAGCTCAAATAAAGAATTTTTTCAATCATCATTTGAGGCTTGGCGTATTTCCTGATTCAAGTCGATAATAGTTTCGAATCAAACCTTTGTTAGGGGTCTGAACACTCTTAAAAAATCCGATTCGATATCCTGCATAGTACACATAACAGAAAAAATGCTAACATTTAATAACTAGATGTTTTCGCGACAATAAATGATTGAAGCAAGTAAATTTGTTATCATTCTAAAAGCGGGGTATTTCCCACTAGAGAATCTGCATTGTTGTAAAAGTATGTTTTCCGAGGGAACTGAAATTTTGATTGTTTAAATCACTTCCTATAGCAGAGAAACTCGTTTACTAAATCCCAGTATTTTTATTTCCATATTGTTCACCAAAGGAGAAAAGTAGAACTTTCGCATGCGCGGGTAAATTGAAAGAAACCCACGGATGATAATTTTTCACTCTTTCCCTGAATTAAACACGTTATTGAGCCATCTTCCTGTCTTGAAAATATCTACTTTGTCTACTGTTTTGTGGGAGGAAAGAAACACTATATGCCTATCGACGCTGTCACTAAACATGGGGGTTAATTTTCCAGCGAATAAAGTGTCCGTTTGCTTCCATGGAACAAGGGGAAAAGTCAAATTTTTCGGGGAGGGCGATGGAAAAAACAATAATTATAATTATTCGATAATGTAATTTTTCGTTATTCTGAGTTACGCATTTGAATGTTCATGATTTAATAATTATTTTCTGGTGTTAATTCGTATTTATCGAATTCATTTTAAAAAATGTGTAGAACTAATCTTAATTGTAGTTAACAAAATACCTTAAGGTGACGACATAATCGTCGATAGAGTTGAAGTGGCGCAATGCCATGCTTATACATAGTACTTATGCCATTTCTATCCTGGGTTGATGATATATATATATACATGTATATCGTATAACCTGTCGTGTGATGCCCGAGAGTTTGTGTTCAAGTTGAGTTCTCGCGCGTACCTGCAACACGTACTCCATACAATTTAGATTGGATCGTTCCTGACGCTGAGATCTAAATGCCGAGAACATATCCCACCGGTAATTGAAAATCGTGGCCGTGGCAAGCTATGCCGGTGTCTCGGGAGCACTGTTAAAATGGCAGAAAGAGAAAAGGAGAGGTAACTAAAGGAGAAGAAAATTTGCCGAATATTGTTGGCTTTCCAAGTAGCAACAGTCATTGCCAACGGTGTAATAGCTGGGCTTAAAATAGGATGTTGAATTTTATTGAGATTTTTTGAATTATTCCATAGTTTATGTCGAAATGTAACTATGTAAATCAGCGGGAATATATTATTTATATATTTTTATATTATGGTATTATAGCACTACATCATACTGCATCCTCAAAGTTGGAGAAGTTGTTCATTGTACTGTTATGTCAGGAAGTTGGGGGTAAAATGGAAATTATTTTAGATTTTTATTAATTGGAAGATATGCCCTGAAAATAACTTCCTAGACTTTTAGAAAATTTTTCTCGGTCCCTTCTTGCCCTAGTCTCACGACTAATAGACGGGATCAAGGAGTCGAAAGAAAAACACTCGGATTTTTAACAAACAACTAAATCTATATTTCAACACTTTTCTTCATTTGACAAAATCAAGGTAAATTGCTGTCGACTTACGAACTGTTGCAGCTATAAACTTGTCTGAATCGATTGGAAATTCCTTAAAATTTCACATTCGAATTCATTTGTAATACAAATTCAGAAACCATTGAAATTTTACTTGGGAGGTAACTCAAAGGGAAAATGTAGATAAATAGAAAAACCTGTTGAAAAATCAATTTTGAATTAAGTAATTGAAAAATAAGGCAAATGTGATATTTATGCTTCTCGAATTAGAGGCATAAGATGCAGTAATCTACTCACTCTAGAAAACTTCGGTATCAGTCAATACTCGCAACCATGTAGAATATGTATGGAAACACGACAAAAAGAAATGAAACGTTCGGTGAATACGATGGGAATGAAACACGATAGGATTTCTGTACTATGAGGGATTTTCCATGCGCAGTTGTTCCTAACCGGGCCACCGTGTAGACATGATCGGACATTCCCGCGACAGTTCAATGTAATTCAAACCCACGAAAATGGTGTTGAACGCACCCTACACTTCAATGCGATCATCTGTAGTTGGCTTGTGTTTCGACTATTCCACGCTGTGACATTGTTTTTTCATTACACGTAGAGTAGTAGAAAAAGATTGGACCTTTTGTTTTTTTACTTTCCTAATTTTTAACTTTCTGTCTGCTTACAGCTATGACATGAGGAGTAAACACTCGGAAAAAGCGACACATTGGAAGGATAAAGAATATCTCAATGAGAGGGGACATTTCAGGACGTCTACTGAGCCGGCTATTCTCAACATAAAAAAAATTCAACAAAGAGATGAAGGGGAATATTTGTGTAGAGTAGACTTTGTACGAAGTCCAACGAGAAATTCCAAAATTTATCTTACCATTATTGGTATGTTGAATCATTATTATTATTAT
>JABSMS010012869.1:0-12969 GCA_018902275.1 Aleiodes sp. PSUC_FEM 10030003
ATAAAAGATATTTCTATACAAATTCTGGGTAGCACATATTGTACAGTATAATACGAGAATAATGCACTTAAAATTCATTTTCCGTTTTCTTTCGCGCTCTTTTCTTTTCAAGAAAGACTATTCAAATGTTAATTTGTTATTGGTCGAATTTATTTTCCAACTAATTTGTGCAGAAAATTGGTGAAAATGATTACTAAACTCGTCAACTTCGTGTTGTAGACTGAGTGCAAATTTTTCTTTGAGAATCAAGAATTGAAACTGAATTTACTAATAAAACGCTCAACGTGTTTCTGTCTGTACAGTCTAAGGAAAAAGTGAATATAGAGTTTGGAAATCGCTGTACTTTTTTTTCTACAGTTCATGAAGAATTGAGGAAAAGTTGAGTAATTAAGGAAGTTCAATTAGAACATGGAAATTGGAATTTTATTGTTATGAATAATTTTAACTGTTCTTTATTTGAAAAATAAATTTTTGACTGTGAAGTCATATGGCAAAATTATCGCATTTTCTACAGAGTTTCAATTTTTTAAAACATTTTTATTTATAATATTGCGTGTTGAATCAATAATTTCAAGAATTTTTCACTGTTGAACGCGTCTGCAAATTACTTTTAAATTTCCGCAGATTTTCTTTATAATTATAGAATTTAAGTTTGAATTTTCATCAATTTTTTATAGATTTGAACCACCGACAGAAACAACTTAACTCAGATAATTGTGGAATAATTGGGACTCTTTTTCCCCTTCAACTCTGCAAAAAAGACCTCAATATTGTAACAATGATTTTTTCTCTTCACAAAGATTTGTGCGAATTTCTAATTTACAAAACGGACAATTCATTTAAGTGAAAATGTTAACTTCATCCTCGAACATTTAATTGAGGATATGTAACGAGTATTTGCTCTTATTTTCAATATCTATCATTGTAATCCTATCTAAAGGCCTAAATTAATAGATTAATAATAAGTATTGTCTGGCTGGAACATGACAATGTGAGCAAGAACTTCATTCACGTAAAAAGAAGAATTACTTTTGATTATTTAATTAGGCACGTTAAACCCTCAATTTTAACTTTTTTATTTCTTTCAATTTTTCATTAATTCAAATTCCTTTTCAAAAAAGACGTAGTAAAATTTAATTCTAGTTTTAAACTAGATTAAAACACTAATGATTCGTTGTACTTTGGAGAAAGGATCTGCTAGCGATCGGAAACATATGTACACTAAGAAAATAATTGTCTTAGAAGTAAAATTATTTTTTTTTCTCAATTTAATTGGGGAAGTAGTCTTGAGTTTCCAGATGAAAAAAATTCAAAATATTGAAAAGAATAAAAGTTAATGGCCAAGAATTCATTGGCAATTTTATTTTTTTAAGGTGAGACACGAAATTTAATGAGTTATTTTAATTATTAAGAAGTTATTCTAACTAACTTTTAGAAACTTAACGCTTCCATCTCAGTCTCGCTTTTGTGTCTCAGCCAAATTTTTAATTAAAAAGTTTTAAAGCCTAAGAAAATAATCATTATTTGCTCAATTTTATTACTTAGTTGCAGCTTGTCTTTCGGCTTGTAGATTTGCGGGATGAATTTTGCTTTGGTGAGTCACTATCCTCGTCACTGCAATCTTCATCGTGAGTATGTGTTACATTGCGAGGAGTTTCTGGCCTAGCGTGGGGAACATGGGAATTGGCCTCGACCTCCAGGGTAGTCTGTAAGAAAAAAAACGTGAATAGAAGGAGAAGATATTCATTCCCGATGGAAGCTCGTAAGAAAATACTTACGGCTGATGGACCATTATTTATTTCGTCCTCATCGGCAAGTTTGAAAGTACGTGTTCGACTTATCATCGGGGTCTCCATCACAAAACGTTGCTCGTGGGCAACAGTGCTCTCGTGGGGCATCTAATGAATTAATTATGAAGAAAAATCATTAGAACTAAAATAAGAAAATTCCCTACTGGTGCCAAAAAATTTATTTTCTAATCTTTCGCGAATATCTTTGAAACGAGTAGGTTTAGAGGAAAATATCAAGAGACATTTTTTGTAGAGGATAAAATTCTCCACGAAAAAGGTCTCTTGATAAATTTTCCTTTACCTCTCGGATCGCGAGACACTTCCAAAATAAAATAGGAACACTTTTGAATCATCCAATAAAATTTATTAAAGATACAATAGACACTCACCAACATGGCAGGCGCTCTGAACATGTACGAGAACGGATAATAGATGAGATTCAAGAATGTGGCAGCATACAAATCTGCATACCTCACAACCTGGCTACTGAAGAATGTCTGTCTACTTCCAGACCTGAACAACGAACCCATCATACCATAAGCGAGATCCATTTTATGAGTAACATCCCTGATAGATGCCCTGAGCTTTGAAATATCAGGTTTCTCCTTAGTACTACTGTCAAGATTCTTGTACATTTCCCCGAGCATAACATCAAGATTCTGCAGCTCAGCAAACAACTGACACTTGTCCGTCCAAACATGAAGTTCCTGAACAAGCTCAGGAACAATGAGGAACGTTCTCCATCCCCGAATTTTTTTGCTCTTGAGTATATCCCCAAAAATATGATCACCAATATATAATACATCTTTTCCCTTAGCTCCAATCATCTCCGTAAAAACATCACACGATCCTCCAGAATAAACTTCACCAGCATGAAGTGGTCCTTTGTGTGTACCAAGTTTAAGTGCACCAGTATCCGTATCAACTTGACGTAATATTGTTCCTTCACCAAAGAACAATGGTTTATTAGCATCAACTACAATTGTATCAAAATAAGTCTTCCAATTCCTGTGTGGCTCCTCAGGTCTCGCGCCATGTGGAAAATCAAATAGATAAGTCATTATTTTATCAGTGAAAACATAGTCACTATTTGTTAAAAGAAAGACCTTAGCTCCGCTCTCTCTAATTCTCGTGAGAAACATCGGCAATCGCTCGTCCTTCTTCACATACTCCTCCAAATTCTTCGTAGTCTTTGATTTAAATTCACCCTGAATGTGTATCCAATCTACTGCGTTTCTAACATCTTGAAATATGCTCTTGAAGCTCATGGACAATTCACCGTCTTTAACACCAGTCTTTTCACGTGTATACTGCGGTGAATTCGTGAAGAAGTCGATGAGACAGGCTAGCAGATAAGTTTCAGGGAGATTGAATAATGTATTCAGTACGTAGACTCTACTCTCGTCCAATTGAAGGAATTTATTTGGATAGAGCTCGTAAACTTGCGAGTGTTTCAAGAATTCGAAGCCATGCACGCAAACGAGGATATTTCCGTAGGCATCGACCTTCAATAAATTTCCGTAGAGAGTATCAAACCATAAACCACGAACGGGAAAGCTCGGATCATACTCAAAAGCACGGATCTCGTGGGGATAACCGAGGGAAACTAAACGCTCTTTCAATAAATTGAAACCCAATTGTTCATACTGCGGGGATTTGTATTCAGCGAGGGTGTAATCCATGTCGAATCCATAGAATTTAATGTTCTCCAAGTGGAGGCTTCTGTTGACAAAGATTCTGCAACAAATTTTAATAGTTAATAATTAGATACCTCGGGATTAGTGGAAACATTTCACTCGATGGAAACCTGTTTCTTGCATGCTGCCTGGGACCCATAAAATCCGTCACGTCATTCTCAACATTCATCTTCAAATCCCAACGATTTACGAGTGACTGGCATCTCATGTAATCCGGCATTTCACTCAAATCTGTCATTTCTGAGAAATTTGATGTATTTATTTCGTCATGCCTGAAGAATATTTCGCCACTCACGAGAGAACCCATTGAATTAAACTCGTTGAAATTATTATTATCGTAGATCAATGTGGTTTTAATCTAATTCTTTTTTTCTCAACGATTTTTTACATCGTTTCACAATTGTTTTTCAACGATAAATCAACGATATAGTTGAGGAAAAAAAGTGATAAATTCTTGTATCAGAAAATATGTGTGCTTTTACAGCCCTAATCCGTTTTATCATTCATCAACTCATCTGAATTTCAATTATCCCCTCAGAATAACAATGTAAAAAAAATGATTGTTATCGTTGAAGGCTACAGCTGCTCTTGGAAGTTTGAAAATATTTACCAAAGTGAAGAGAAAATTTTCATGAAAACAATGTTATCTATAGTGATGATACAAATGTTGTAAAAAAATTGGAAACGAACAGAAAGATATTTTTTCCATTCTTTTATTCGGAGATAAAAATTAGATTGAGTAGCGAAGTGAAAATATTTTTTCCTTTTCTTCGTGAAATATCTTTGGAGTGAGTAGGTTTAGATGAAAATGTGAAGAGACCTTTTTTGTAGAAAATTTTGCAGACTACAAAAAAGGTTTCTTGATGAAATCCTCTAAACCTCACCGTTGCCAAGATATTTTAAAAATAGCGTACATGTAATTTTTTAACTTGTTCTACTGAATTGTTTAAATGATTTAAACTCACTTATTTGGCGCGAATCGAGGATTAACGAACTTGGAACGTGGTATTGAAACGTCATCGCGCATGGCCTTGAGTTTCATACTAATTAATAAATAAATAGACACATTCACGTCACAAAGAGAGTAGTCAATGAGGAAGAACGTACGACGCACAGAAAATGGAAAAAAAACTGCAAAAAAATGTGCAGATTGAAATTTTTGGAAGAAAAGTTCACTGGTGCAGCTCTACACTTTCACGTTACGTCACACTTCATCAAAAATCAAGTACAACAGAATAAAATATAATGGCAAATAAAAAAAAAAGGATAAGTGCCGAGGTGTACTTCACGATGGTCACAAAGCAACTGAATGGTTGGAGCTGTATTAACTCCTTAATAAAGCGCAATGAAAGTTAAATTCGTGACATCCTAGAAATATCGTGTGCGCATTAGAGCTTTGAGTTTGTGCTTGGGGGCTAAAACGATTCACTGGAAATTATCGCATTCACTGGAGGCAAGAAATGGGGGGGAGGGGGAAGAGTATATAGTCAAAGCGGAACCATCTCGACATTGAAATACTGATCGCTGTGGTTGTTATCAGATATATCAAGCATGACCTATTATTCCAGCGAAATTGAATCATCCAGTGAAACGTGAATGTTCTCACTGAAAATTCGGTGAATGCGTCAATATTTTTGCAATTCAATAGTGAAGAGCAGCGGAATGAACTGTATTGTTTAAAACACATAAATAAAAAAAAATAGTGAAGAGGTGAATGGAGAAGGAACTTGATTTTGAAGTTTTTGGGAATATATCTGAATCTGAGATACGGGAATTTTTGTAGGGATTTTAGGGACCTACAAAAAAGGTTTCCATGAAAAATTCCGTATCTCACGTTGCGAGATATTAAAAGAAAAAGAATCTAGGCGGGAGAGTAGGGCGAAGTGGAACGTCTTCAATCGTCGATAACTCGAGATCGACCGAGTGAAATTCGACGACTTTTTTTTTCATTTTGAAGCTCTTTTTTCAAGTTACAAAATGAACAAAATGTTAAATTTCAGCCTGATGATCTCGAATTATTAACGATTGAAAACGTTCCACTTTGCCTCACTCATCCCTATGAAAATTGAATTATCTCGCTTTACTTCTCAGCTACAATATTGTTTGAGAGAATTTTTGAAGAATTATATTACGTGATTTTTTTAGTTAGCGATCGTTGAAAATAATATTCCAAGAATTTGGGAAGTTCGTAGGTATTTTTCAACCGGTAGACGTGAGGCGATTACGTGCAACATCGCACGAACTTCCCTGTTATGTTGAATGAACAATTAGCACGCAATGATCCAAGAAAAGGTGGGTCATGATATACAATTTTACCTTGCCCTTGCGTGTTCCATATTTCGTGCTATCAATCAATCACTTTCACATTATTCTTGATTTCAAATCAAATTTAACTTCTTAATAAATTTAATCATGTTGATAATCATGAAATTAATATAATTTAATGAATTAAATCGTGTGAGATGAAACACGAGATGTAATCGATAGACGATATTGGCGACACTTGGTTCAAAAATAAATAATATCAACTTCAATTTTGTGAATTATAAATAACTCAGATTAACTGAGAATAAAAAAATTACAACGTAAATTTTCCGCAGATAAATATAGAATTTCATTGCTGAAACTTTATAGATAAGGGGCCACTGATGAAACCTAAGTATTGATAAGAGCAATTGAACTTGAACTATCGAATAAAGAATAAATTGTACGATTGATTTGTAATATTTAGAATGAGATGAAACGATTTTTATTTAATCTCCTAAAACATTTTTTGTGAGACTAATTCTCCTCTACAAAAAAGGTCTCCAGATTTTTTTTTATCTTCCTACTATCGAGATATCTTCAAAAAATGATAGAATGAAATGGCCTTCCTTCATTTTACCTCTCAACCACAAAATTAAAAAATACTCTCATCCACAACGTCCTTGAAAAAATAAATTAATCTGGAAAACCAATATAGAGTGAACAATTTCACGACTCGTGCGCAATCCTGTATGGTCTCTGCTTCTGGCCAACTGCCCACAATCATCGACGTCCTGGAGAGCCAAAATAATTTGTCCCCCAAAAATCTCTTTATCGATGAAAAAAAAAGAAAAAAAAATCGTGAATACTCATAAATTTCCGCGTCGAACAGCGAGGAAGATAATCACACAGAGTACCTGGCTCATCAAAGCAAAACATTTGGTTGCAATTATTTTTTACATTACTCATCGAAGCAATTTATCAAAAATTTCGCAAGAGTCTCGCATCAGTAATTTCATTTCTGGCGAGGAAAATTTTTTCTTCAAATTAAAAATATATATATCTCTGTTTTACCTGTGTCCAAGCTCACGTTTGTAAGGCAACCGTGTGTGTTCATCGTATTGAGCTCCAGAAGCAGCGAATCCATTTTCCCTCATAGCAGGAGGTACTGAATATTCATGGATTGATAAATTAAATTTGACCAAATTTATTTCCGCAATTAAATATTGCAGAAAATTCATTAAAAAAAGTATCATTTACCATTCTCCTCTAATCCAAAAATACTCATGTTCATAACTCCAGTAATATTGAACGAAAAAAAAATGAGTTCAACTCAAATGCTGATGAAACACGTTTACACTTGATTAAAACTTTATTAACCAGCTTTTGTGATTACAAATTGCCTTTTGTGAACCGTACTGCTTACGTACCCGTATTGGAATGACGATTATTCCTTACTCCCACGGTTCACAAACTTGTACTGACGATGAAATAAATGTTAAAACACTGCCAACAAAAGACGATAAGATATTGTGTGGATGCCCCAGAAAATCAGTAAAAGGTCAAACATACAAATATCGTGCCATATTCGGTAATTAATTCCAATTGGAAAACAACATTTATCCCCAATGAATTAGTGAAGTGGTGGAGGAAGATGAGTCGACTTCTGTCCTCACATTCTTTCGCGATTAACTCCGGAGTGAGTGACTTTGCGGAAAATTTTGAAGAAACCTTTTTTGTAGAGAATTAAATTCTCTACAAAAAAGCTCTCTTCATTAATTCTCGTAACCCGCTTTGTTTCCGAGTTATCCACAGAATAATCTCCACGCAATTTTTCTAGTCATCTTAATTCTCCACTTCGCTACTGAATTTTAATTATTTAATTCATTGCACTTTTTTTGCAATCCACGTCAACAAATGGAGATTTAATTTCGATTGCATAACCGATAGAATCTCATCGGCTAATGATAATGATTCCATCTTATATTCAATGCCATAAATCTCGTCTACCAGAAAGAAATGAAGCTCTCACACAAACACACGCACAGGCTCTGATATCTTTAAATTCTTATCATTGAAACATTCTATCCTTCTTCATCGTTCGATGAACAACATTCTTTCTCGACATACGTCCACTCACGATTTAATTGTTATCTGAATAAACAGAGAGGCAACGCCGTAGAATTGTGAAATTGTGTGAAAATCCGATACATGTGAAGAGTCCAGAACCTTTTAATTCCAAGTTATATTTTTAGCCAAGTAATTTATTTTAGTTCCGAGAAGGAAGAGAAGGAGAACTGCGTAACTAGAGGCGCCTACGAGCATTACTCGTGTTTTATTCTTTGCGGCATTAAAAAACAGAGAACCATGAGTAATAAATTCTTGGATAAACAAACGAGACGAATCTAATTACCTTTGACTTGCTTGACGATACCACTTCTTGTGGCCAGTTGGATCTTCATGATGTCGTGATGATTCTGAACTGCGAGAATTACAATTCTCCAGGTCCATAATTAGCTGAAAAAATCATAACAAAGCATTTTAATACAATTCAACTCTATCGTTGCTCCAAATTAATAGAATAAAAATTAATGAAAACATCTTATGTTAATGTTGCATGCAAAATTTAATGGCAAAATAACTTTCTTTGTTGCACATTTTAATGATTAAAAACCCACAATATTTCTTTGCTCTCGGATTCTTTGTCACTTTCATTCAATAAAAATTTCACAATTTTTATTCACACACATTCATAGGATTTGAACACACTTACATCGATTAGATTGTAAGAATACGTTTGATAATTCCTCCGGTATACAATTCACAATTCTCTGACACTTATATTTTGTTTTTTGAAGCTAAAAAAAGTTATAAGTAATTATACTTAGTACACGCGCAAGTGGATTGTCATCGAGATAAACGGGGAATTCGGAGTGGGGGGTAAATCGGGTGTGCCGGCTCTAACGCCGCAGTAGTAAATCTGCAAACTAGAGAACCTCATGCACAGTGGCTCTCTGCGCACCTCCCACTCCTGGGAAATTGAGGCGCGAGATTTTTCGAATGCCTTTAACAATTGGCAATTCTTGTCTTCGACAACACTTGAACTCTTTTACAGAATTTGTCAATAGATGATGATTTAGCTTACGATGTAAAAGTCAATAAAAAAAAGGTAACATTGCATTAACACTTGCAAAACACATGCGAATGAGTGACATCACGAAATGCATGAGCATCTGTTCATTTCATTTGGTTACGTATGATGCATATATGACACACGCGAGTACCGCGTGGCTAATTACTCGACCTCGAGCAGGCGACGAGGCTGATGAAATGTATTTCTAGCAATGAAAAGTGATTGATAAACTCATCTTGAGCTACAGCTACAATATCAAAGCCCAATCTCATGCTTTAAACAAAAACGATAAAAATTCATGAATCAATTCCAAAAGATACAAACACAAAACTAAAATATTTTACTAAAAATTAAAGGGTTGCGATTTGTATGTTTTATCATTTCCATTTTTTCTAGCATAAAGAAAGAGATAGTACACCTGGCGGATTGTCGAGGGACGAATAAAAGGACGATTGGATTTGACGTTAGGTGGGCTCTCGTTCCTGTTGTAGGCGGCGGTTGAGTAAGTTCGTGGCGGCGTTCGTGATGTTGAATATGTCGTAGTGGCACGTAGTTGTTTTCGGTTGTTCATTACCTGAGGAGGGTACGTGGAACGAGGTAAAATCCAAAGCCTCGATAACGCACTTACGAAACTTTGTCCTTTCATTTTCGACGTTTAATTAGGATTTTAAATTATTTTTATTTTAACGTTTGTATTGAAAAAAATTTAAAAAATAGAAAAACAAAATTGAGAATGTCCCACGATTCTCAGAATGCGAATGCAAAGAGAGGCCCCACGGTGCCAAACGCACGGACGTTGGATTGAATAAAGCGTGTGAGAAAGACAGATATATTCGAAGAAAGAAAGAGAACGTTAGCTAGAGACGTTCGGGTTACTTTTTTTTGGCGTGTCCGCCTGCCTTTTATTTCAAAACTCAACAACCAGTCGAGCAAATTACGTTGACTTTTAGTATCAGTATGTATTATACTATATTGCGTTAAATTAATCCGATTTAGGTGACCTCGACTGCTTGTTGTATATTTTCCCAGCATAACCTACAACGGCGAGCGAGAGAGAGAGAGAGAAAAAAAGAAACGTTTCACTTTGGTTTAGAGTACAGAGACACGTCGACTCACGTTAGTCAGTGCTTACCATAAACCCGGAACTGTGTTGCAAATAATTTTTATACTTCAAGTTTATTGTTATCGTTTATCTTTCCTTGTGGGCTTGTCACCAATCACGTACGATCATTAAATGCTTCATAGTCTGTGTTTAAATTAGTTATTTTATTTCGGAGCTGGGAAATTTACGGGTTTTCACACCCAGCCTGATCTCAAATTGTTCTGATTATTTTTACTTTGATTATTTAATTAATGGATTGAGAATTATTATTAATTGTAAATTACTTTTATTATTCTTGGGTCATAGAGTAAATCGAACGGTTTGCACATCCCCAGAGACTCGACATAACCTTAAACATTTATTTCGGAGCTTGAGGAGTATTTTGTTTTGGATTTTCATTGAAATATTCTGCACGTTTCACGAAATTTTTTCCATTAATTTCATTAATTTACGATACACTTACATAATTTACACAATTTTAATTTTCTGATTTCTCAATGTTTATGTACTTTATTTTATGATTTTTTGCAATAAATGTTATTTACACATGCAACTGAGTTTTGTTCATTCATTTTATCTTTAATAAATTACAAATTAAACAAAAAAAATCGTTCAGATTATTAATGGGCAACCATATACACAAAGAAGGGAGAGTACCAGTGAAGATTTTTCACAGAGTTATGGTGAAATTTAATTGAGCAATCGACAAATCAACCCTGAGGAGAAGACTAAAGAAAGGATAATAGATTAAGTTAATCATTTTCCAAAACATAAATCGAAGATGAATAATCAGGCATTCAGTTTGGCTGAACGGCTCATTCCCTCTACATACGTGCAGCAGGGTTTGAATGCTAAAAAAACTAGGGAAAATCTTATTCGACACTTCATCGAACATGTAAGAAAAACTTGATAAATAAGAAAAGAATTGAGTGATAAATTTGTTGAGAAGTGAAAGTTAAAAAATTATATGTGACTTCTTTTGCAGATATCTCAGAAACGGTTGGGTTTAGAGGATTTTACCAAGAGACTTTTTTTGTAGAGTATAAAATTCTCTACAAAAAAGGTCTCCTGCAAATTTTCCCTAAACTCACTCACTCCGAAGATATTTACGAAAGAGTGCAAAAACTGTTTTTTAAATATTTCGTCATCGAATTTTATTATCGAATGATACTTGTGATTATTTAATTAACAGCGAAAGTGGCCGGAAGAAGGATGGGACGATGCAACAATCGAGGCATTTCTCTCCGATTTATCACAAATGGATAGCAACAATTTCCCATTAAATTGCAGCGTTGGAGAACGTGAATCACGTATAGTATCAAATATTGTAGCAAGACGTCATTTTCGAATGGGCCATGGCATTGGTAGATCTGGTGATCTCGAGGAAGTACAGCCGAAGGCAGCGGGAAGTAGTCTCATGTACAAACTGACCAATGCACTCGTCCTCGAAGTAATTCGATACATGGGTAACGCTAATAATCAATTCATTAATTATTGAAAGAATTTACCTGGATCATTTCATCGGGATTTATTTAATTCCCATAATTAGGTGTAAAAAGCATAGCCGGCTGTTTTCTCTCACCAATGGCAACTGGAATGAGCCTCGTCCTCTGTATGCTAACACTCAAACAAGACAGACCACGAGCCAAATATGTGTTATGGCCGCGAATCGATCAGAAGTCCAGTTTCAAATCAATAATAACAGCTGGACTTGAACCAATTGTCATAGAAATGCAGATTATCGGCGATGAATTGAAAACCGATATGCAGAGACTTGAATCACAAATGGCTGCGTTGGGGGAGAGTATTGCTTGTGTATTATCTACAACAAGTTGTTTTTCACCACGGGCATGTGATTCAGTCGATCTGATTGCTGCATTATGTACACAATACAATATACCACATTTGGTCAATAATGCTTATGGGTAAATATCGTTGAATAACTCGGAAACCATGAGGTTTACGAGAAGTTGTCAAGAGACAATTTTTGTAGCCCACAAAATTCTCTTCAAAAAAGGTTCCTTGACGATTTTCCGTAAACTTACTCATTCCCGAGATATTTGTGAAAGAATGTGCAAGAATATTTTTTATTGAAATACTTTTGGATTATCTTTCTCCAGATTACAAAGTACCAGATGCATGCATCTAATTCAAGAAGCCTCACGAAAGGGCCGAGTCGATGCATTTGTTCAGAGTACAGACAAGAATTTCTTGGTACCAGTTGGCGGGGCGGTAATTGGTTCATTCGACAAAAATCTATTAGATCGAATCTCAAAGATGTATCCAGGTCGTGCTAATGCAAGTTCCACGATGGATGTCATGATCACACTCCTGAGTCTCGGTATGGCTGGTTACAAACAACTTATCGCGCAGAGGAAGGAGATGTATGCGTACTTGAAAGAGGAACTTGGAAAATTGGCAACGAGGCATGGTGAAAGACTTCTCGATACTAAGGGCAATCCAATTTCAATGGGAATGACACTCCAGTGTTTGAGTCATCAGCATGATCACAAGCAAGTTACAATGCTCGGGTCCATGCTGTTCGTTAGAAATGTCAGCGGTGCGAGAGTTATTACAACGACGGATGTCAAACACGTTGTATCACATAAATTCGAAGGTAGTACCTCAAAATATTCCGAATGAATATCTCGGTAATTTTAATCCTTGTAAAAATATTTTTAACATAAATTTCCCACGTCAAAAATATTTCTACCAAAATGATTCTCTTTCTTTCGTAAAATTTTTTTTTTTAATTCTTCACTTCAAATAGGGGAAGATGGGGTAAAATGGACACACCCTAGTTTTGATGTTATATATTATGAAAATGGCAAGAAATCAGGGGAAATATCAAAGATAGATTTATTTTGATCGTTCTATTGGAAAGCTGAGGAAATTTAAAGTGGAAAACATGTGTAAAATTTTTTTTTTTTTGATATTTTAGAAAATTCGAGTTTTCTGGTCAAGATTTGAAGGGGTCTCCCTTTCCAAAATCTAAAAAAATCA
>JABSMS010012880.1:2763-12965 GCA_018902275.1 Aleiodes sp. PSUC_FEM 10030003
AAACCTGAAGATGCGGAGAAATTTCATTTGGAGAAGTGCATGAGGATATTACCTCATCATCAGGACACTGGTGGATTCTTCGTTGCTGTTTTAGAGAAGGTGAAGGCACTTCCTTGGGAGAATACTCATATTGAGGGGAACAAAGAGAAGAAGGAGGAGGAAATTGAAGATGTGGATGGAGCTGAAAGTGGGAGGAAGAGGTGTCTGGAGGAGAGCAAACCGTGGGGTCCCCAGAGGAAGAAAAAACGAATTTATGGGTACAGGGAGGATCCCTTCGTGTTTTTCAAGGATGAAAACGAGGAAGTTTGGCCGCCTATTAAGTAAGAATTGAGTAGTGAAGAGGTAAAGCAGGATAAGTCAATTTTTTCTCAATGGTTTTTCTGAGACTTGTCCTGTTTTACCTCTTCATATTGAAAATTCTTCGTCTTTATTGAGATGAATATTTCTATTTGATGCTTTACTTTTTAGGGAATTCTATGGCATCTCGGATGAGTTAGATCCCCGTTGTCTACTCGTCAGGTGTCACGAGGGAAAGAAGAAAAACGTATATTTCACATCTCCAGCAGTACGAGACATTGTTCTCCTGAATGAGAATAACGTAAAAATGATAAATACTGGTGTCAAATCATTCGTTAGGTGTGATAATAAAAACATGAAGTGTGCCTTCAGACTGGCACACGAAGGAATAAAGTGTATTTTTCCGTACATTGGAGAAAATCGTAAGCTCAAAATTTGTAAAGAGGATTTGATCGTACTCCTTCAGAATGATAATCCTCATTCGCCACCAGAAATAGCGAAACTCAGTGAAGATACTCAAAAAAAAACAAGTAATTTTGCGTCTGGCAGTTGTATTTTAATTTACGAGGAAGATAATTCTGATGAGCCTCTGAAATTGGAGATGGTAGGATGGAAAGGAACAATGTCGTTGAGGGCTTATGTACAGCTTCATGATTCAATTCATTATTTAAGATTGTTGGGTGCTGATTTCTCGAAATTTGGTGAGCGAAAGATCAAAATTAATTCAATGAATGTAATTTTGAAACAAAATTAATTTCTTTTTGTTCATCTAATTTTCAGAGAAAAACAAATTCGAAGTAAATCGAAACGCAACTAAAGTTGCTGAGAGTGCAGATAAATCACCGGTTTCTCCATCAAATGAAGAAGATATAAAGAAGGAAGATGTTAACGAAACTATTGAAGAAACAGTTGTAGAAAAGACGTGAAGAATCCCATGGAATATATTTTTGTAAACTGATTTTTATTGATTCAGTTACCTGTCAAAGGTAAACAAACTTTTTAGGAAAAAATTGTTCAATTCTGTATTTTTTTTATGATTATATAAGAAACTACATTATTCATTTTTTGTGCTTTAATACCTGAGTTTAATTTTATAACTCAGTATTCAATTATTTTAATTAACTGTTTTCATCCTCCAAGTATTCTATGAAGCTTAGTGCAAGATGTTGTTTTATCATTTTTATGGTCGGATACAGAGGTATTTTTTATTATTGGCAATTTATCTGTTTCAATTCTTATGGCACCGGATCATGATTATTTTCAAGTATTGCATAATTACTTGAATATTTCAATATTTTCATCAATGAATTAATTTGAATAGTTTCTACCTAAAGCACTCGCACTTTTTCATTAACTTTTTAACTAAAATCCCCATGATACATTCTTCGATTCTTCGTGATTATCTATCAATTCTAAAGGACGGGTATTCCTATTAAACTCCAATAGTTTACGTATAAATATGTAAAAACATTACAGTCGTTAACAAATTCATAAATTATAACGTAAAAAGATAATTAAAAAAATTATTCAAACAAAAAAATCATCGAAAAATCTAATTTAATATACTAATAATCTCTTCCAGTCGGTGACGTTAATTTCCCACTGAGATTTTGAGAATTAGACGGAGATTTTGTACCTAAAAGGTTTCGAAATTTTAGGAACAATTTTTTGTTATTGAAAGAGAATAAAAGTGTACTTTTCTCTTACATGATTTGTTAGTTTTATTTCGAGGATTATTTGTGCATGGATTATCACCCATCAAGTGCTCTCGCCACTTGTTTTGATTTACTAACGAGTGGCAGAGAGGACAACGTTCGTATCCATCAACTGGCTCTGAAATAATGAAGATAATGAATAAAAATTCGTTCACCCATTGAAGTATAATAATTTTGAACAAATTACTTGAGCATTTATCGTCTTTGGAATGTTCCTCGAAGCATTTTTCAAGTACTGCTTGCTTGCACGTGTCACACTTAACATAATTATTTCTCCTATCGCATTCATCTAGAATTAGAAACCATTAATATTAATGAATTCTTCACTACTGAATTTAATTATGTGGAAATTAAATGGCAATACTTACTCAATAAATGTGAATTGAGATAAGAAACCTCAACAACTTGTTTGCAAGATTCGCACCTAGTTAACATTGGACAACTCCTCCAGTAATGAATATTTAGACCTTCTTCAGAATAAGCCTGTCCCTTTGATAAACAAAAAATACATAATTTATCACCTTTATGATCGCCGCTGTTGTCTGAGGGTGAAGTCACACTCGTTGAACTCTCTGTGCTAACAATTGGACTGTTCCTAGGTGACTTTGAGGTATTAGAAACGCTATTATCAACGGACTTCGATCGAGTTGGCGTCGTTGAGGTTTTTTGGACAGATTCCAACTCTTTCTTTCTCTGAAAAATCACAATATTCAAAATGCAATATTCTCGCAATTTAGATAAAATTACACGGAAATTGAAAAATACCTGGAGATCAATTAAATCAAACTCATGAAATAATTGACGATACAATAAATTCCTCCTTGTGATATCATCATCTGGTGGCAACTGTTTTCGTACTAATCTAGGATTAACTTTGTAAACTAATACTAAAATTCTTTCTGAAACTTTTCTCACGGCTTCAGCAGGATGATGTAATCCAGAGGATCCAAGCTCAGACAATGTACGACATGTAAGCCCACTGCAACAATTGCAATGCCTTATCAAAGCAAAAACATATTTTGTCGTTAAGACAATTTAATTTTTGAGGAACTCTCAGAGTTCTACAATTTTAATTAATATTCTAACTTAAAAACCTTTCGAAATTTTTTCTTCTGATCATTATGAGACTCTAAGAGATTTAACTTCCTCAAAAATACATTTTAATTATCAGTGCTTTTATTCTGTTGATTAGAAATTGATGAGAAACTTTATTTAATCACCTTTGTTTGTCAGTTGAAATTCCATGATTCAAAATCAACTGTTCTACCATCTCCAATCGACTTAGTGCCAATCGCTGATGAGTACTGCTACTAACTGGTCGACTCAAGTGAACTGGAATTATGTGAAGCTCTCTCACACATTTGCAATCAGCCATACTCAGTATCGTATGAACTGCCATATTGTGAATTCTTGGGGTTGTGTCACCCGATTTTGTGAGCAGCTCGGGAAGAAGTCGATCAACGCTCCTAGCTATTTCTGCTGATGATACCCTGAAATATGAAAGAAAAAAAATTACCATTCTGACGGAACTCTTGTTCATCACCAAATAAACACTTTACCTGTCAGTAGCAAATTCAGAAAAGAAAATCCTGATTAGTTGAGCGGCAAGACTGTAAACACTGAAAACTTTGTCTCTTAATGTTCTATGCAGCAGAAGAATTGCAGCCCTCGCTGTTTTGTTCGCAGTGTGTTTAGAAACTTGCGGATCGAATTTCCTCAATTCCTCTTTCAATTGCAGAAGCCCTTCCTCTTTATCAGTAAATTGCTTCGAGTAAAATTTCTCAACAATTTCCATACCGAAAACAGCGATAGGTAATGCCGCTTGTTTTTTCTCTCTATCATTTAATTTTGAATTGACTTTACTCTCTGTACTGTCCATGTGACACTCTCTTGTGAATTCATTCGTGTGGGAGTGCCTGAGCGCTGGAATTGTGCGTTCTTCATAAGCCTCGTAGCTTGATCGTAATGATGGACCGGCGGATTTAGTTTTTCTCCTCAAAGAACCGGTATTCCGATTATTTTGGCGTTCGAGAACACCATTTGGAGGACTATCAGTTACTTCTGGAGTTTGTGGCTTTTGATGAAGTGGAGAAATGGGCGGTTGATGTGCTGGACCAGTTGGAGATACTGTCCCATCTCGATTTGGAGGAACAACGAGTCTTGGCGGAGATAAAATATCTTCAGGCATTGATACCGTTGCTGAGGCACATGCATCACCAATTGTTGCCTCCTTTCCATCAACTGTTGATATATTATTCTTCTCTAATGGTCCATTTAGCTCCAATAAATTTTCAACTTCTAGACTCTGGTAGACTTGTTGTCTGTACTGCTGGGCTTGTGCTTTCTTCGCTTTTGCCTTGTCGTAATCCTCTAGGGCGATTGCATATTTTTTTTCGAGCTCGTATTTACCGAGACGCTCCCCTGCTTTTCGTAGAATTTCCATTGCTACTTTTAGCTTCGAGGCGTATTCAAATCTTTCTTCTGTAAACGAATTGATGTATGAATTAGTTGTTTATAGACAAAATGAAGGGAGACATTGAATTTTTTATGTTTTTTATTGAAAGATGAATCAAAAATTTTTCGGAAAAGATTGGAATCATTCTTATAAGGAATTTCAGATAAGTTTTCTTAAAAAATTAATTCGTTAAGATTAGTTAGATAATACAATTTCAATTACCGTCAGCTGCTTGCAGTTTTTTCGCCTCCATTTGCCTGATAATCTTCGCAACTTCTCTGTCTACGTACATTTCAAACGCCAGATCATCGTAAGGTGAAGTGTAATGTGGATTGTAAGGAAGATCACCAGACATATCCTGTCCATAGGGCTCACCAATGATATTCACAGCGATAAGTCCAACTTGTTCATGAACATTGTGAGAATTCTGGTGAGGCTTGTGAAGCCTAAGTTTTATTGAAAGAGCTTCGGTCTCAGGAAGCGCAACGCTCTTCAATTCTCTGCTCTTATAAAGAGTTGATTCATTATCTGACAATGTTATGTACCCGAGATAAGTGAAGGAGGTATTTACAGAAGCATTTTCCTCCGCTGTCGTCCAAATTTCCAATTTTTCAGCTGAAATTTATGAAATGATTGAAATTAAGGGAAATTGGTTTTAACGAGGATCAAATGTACGAAGATATTCAATGAAGAAAGTTTTAGTTGCGTGACTCCTGCGATTCGGTTCAAGGTCTTCTCCGGAAATTGAGGAGACAGAAATAGAGCATTCTAATCATCATTAATATTGCAAGTGTCCAAAAAACAAGAAGTACAATTATGGAAAGAGATAATTGCGAGTGTATTTCGAATGTGTAAGTTTAGGGGCAAATGAGACCTTTTTTGAAAAGGATTTCAGACTACGAAAATGTCTGTTGGCAAATTGCCCCAAACCCACTCGTTTCTTACTGAATATTTTTTAAAAATCTATTGGAAATTATCTCATTATGTCGATACTTCCGGAACCAGTAGGTTTAGAGAATTTTTTAATAAAAAAAAAGGTTTCTCGATGAATTTCAATCTTGGTTTTTTTTTCTGGCACTTAATATATAAAAATTATTTCAATAGATCACTACCGAGAAGAACATTGAAAGAAAAATGAATAAAAAAATCAATCATTGTTCATTAACATTCGAACAATGAAGAAAATTACTTTTTTGTTTCTTAATAATTAGAAAAAATACTTACGAATCAAATATTGATGTGCCAGAACCTGTATTCTTGTGAGTTTTGCCGGTCCGTGAAGCCTGAGAATGAGTTCCTGCGGATATCCACATTTCCTTGCACTCTGCCAACCTCTAACCGTCGGTCCATGAACATTTAATTCAAGTGACGAGTGTCTCTCTTCTTCACCTGCAGAAAAAACAAAAATCAAGGTTAACCCTAAAAAGACTCCTCAAAATCTGCAGAACTCACTCGTGGCATACACAATGTTGAATCCAATTTTCTTCGGCATTCTAGCGAATTCCGAAGCAAGTAAATACACAACTCAAACTCTCTCACACTTTCCGGCAATAATGAAACAATAAAAAAGTTGAATTCAATGATAATTTTATTCTTGAAGGCACAAGCATTCTCAAAGCTCGAGGATGGAATTTTTTCCAGTGAAAATTCAATGACTTCACCGCATCCCGTAGAGACAAGCCCACGAGACTACACACGCGCGTGAGATACTAAAAGTCTGAGCACGATGAAACTTGCGCCTCAACTGGCTCGCTCGCCAAACTGCATTGGCTCGTTTCCCTCAATGAAAATATTTGTACATTATTTTATTATTTTGGCAAGTTCGTGAGGTATTCATCCTCAAGCTGCATTCAATGCTTCACAATACTCTAGCCAAAGATTTGTACGATTTTAGATAAAAAAAAGTTTGAGGAAGGCCGAGTTATTTTTAGGATTTTAGTGGTTTGTAATAAACTTTAGATTAATAATTGAAAGATTATTTCAATTTTTTCGATTTTGTCAATTAAATTAATGAGGCAACAAAAGTAACTTCTTTACAAAAGTTCTTAGTCTTTTATTGCTGAAAACTTAGTAACGGAAAATTTAATGGGATAAAGTGTGCAAATCGATTGAACTCATTACGATAAAAATAGATTTATTTATGAAAAATTCAATAATTCCATAGAATTTTGGGAAAATCTAAATCATCTAGTAACGATTTTAATTAATAAATTAATAGTTCAAACACAGTATTAAATTTCCATCGAAATATCAACTCGAATGTTAAACAGATCAATAAGTGGAGGCTGCGTGACGTCAGTGGGGTGCGGCGAATAGTGACTATGAAGGAAAATCGTTACTTCTGATATGGCCACGTGGAATGATGCAATAATTAATTATTAAAAATTCATTATTTAATTATGAATATGAGCAATTTTTAATCTGTACAAATTCATTTATATACAAATAGTTGCATTTGAAATCCATTGAATTGCCTTAGGTTGTTGCGAATAGATACAAAAGTCCCTTTATGAACTGAATTATTTCAGATCCACCGAGTTTCGATTCGCCATAGACTCTGTCCACGAATGAAATAGGCACTTCTCCGATTGAATAATTAAACTGTCTTGCACGAACAATCATTTCCATTTGAAATACGTAGCCCTTCGAAACACACGATTCAATTAATTTTTGGAGTATGTCCTTCTTATAAAGTCTGAAATAAAATTAAATTATTACGTTAAAGTTAATATATTTATTGTGAAAAATGTTGATTCACTATTTATTTATAATAATACCTGAAACTTCCAGTTAGGTCACTGACTCCAGGTCTCAATAAAATTTGTGTGACGAAGTTTGCACCTCTGCTGATGAGTTTTCTCTTGAAATCCCAACCGTGGACACCTCCATCACCACTGTATCTTGTTCCAGTTACAATATCATAATTTCCGTTACGTTGTTTCTCAATCATTTTCGGAATGAATTGCGGCTGTAAACAATAATTTTCTTTCAATTGAAGAACAAATTACGAGAGATGAGTCGAGGAAAAAGATTTTTTTTTCAATGAATATTTACGTGATGAGACAAATCGGCATCCATGATAATTATGAAATTCCCTGTCGCATGTTTTATTCCGTGAATGTAAGCGGTTCCTAGTCCCAACTTTCGTTCTCTGGGCCTCAGAAGTATTTTATCCTCTCCATAAAGTTTTTGTAATTTTTTAGCGATCTCCAGGGTTCCGTCCGGCGAGCCATCATCAATGATAATTATTTCGTAGAGTACTCCGCTGAATTTGAAGACAAGATCGTGGATTAATTGGGCTCATCACAGGAAAAAAATGAGCAGTTAACAATAATTCAAATGTATTTCTCAACGACTATGCAATTTTCAGACAAATCGATTTTATTCTATCATCTATTTTTCGCAAATATCTCTGAAAATAATGGAGATACGCCATTTTTGCCCGAATGCTTTTTTGTAGAAAATTTCAAGAGCTACAAAAAAGGATTAGGACAAAAAGGGTGTATCTCCATTATTTTCAGAGCTATCCGCAAAAAACTGATAGAATAGAATTGATTGAAAATTCAGTGTAAAGAGAGGTTAGTTTTCTCATACTCACAATTCTTCCAGGTATTTAACAATGAGCCACACAATTATCGGCAAATTCTCCACTTCATTATACGTAGGCAGAAGAATCGAGTATTTATCAACTTCCTGAACATCGGAAGCCTCAACTTTTCCCATATTTTCCCTTTTCCTGGAATTCCTCAACGTCACCAAACTTTGACGTTTCACCTCAACCAAGCGAATCGCTTGAACTTCTCTTACAAGGTAAACTCACCTCTACTAACAATTCAATTGATTCAATCTTATCACATCAAGAATAATGAACCGAAAGCTGTGAAGAATATTTATTCGTCGTTGATTGAAAACCATAAAGACCATAAAGTTTCAATAAATACCGGAGTGCAGTGGAAAATACGTGCGACCTGTGTACACAGACACAAATACTGTGGCAAAGTAGAGGGGTCAAGTGTAGTGCCTCATTTCCGCATATTCCCGTTGACCCCACCTTCTCCAACAAGCAATATTATCATGCAGTTCAATTGAAGGGAAGAACTTCCAATAAAATAATTGAATAAAAATAATTAGCTAGTGGTTTTTAGTGAGAAAGTTTTTTTAATGGGTAAAACTACGAAGGTTGTCGTGTGCGGGATGAAGGGAGTGGGGAAGACAGCACTTCTGGAGCAGCTGATATATGGAAATGTCACGCTGAAGACGGTAAGTCAGGTTATGATTGTTTATTTATAGTTTTAAATGCAAGAAGAGGAGAAAGTTTTGAATGAATAAAAAAAAGTTTTAAATTTTTCGAGAATTTAACGAAGAGAGAGAATTAAAAATTGAGTTTTGTGTGAAATGTATCAGGAAATTCATCCAACTATCGAAGACATTTATGTGGCAAACATTGAGACTGATCGTGGAACTAAGGAGAAAGTTAGATTCTATGACACTGCTGGTCTCGAGGGGCATCAAGCTAATACAAATACACAACAATTAGCACGACACTACTTGGGTTTTGCCGATGGTTACATACTTGTTTATGATACTGCCAAATCGGAGTCACTCGACGTTCTATTTCCATTGAAAAAAGATATTGATAAGAATAAAGATAAGAAGGAGATTAGTATCATTGTTGTTGGTAATAAAACGAAGTTTGATAATGATACACAGAGTCTTGAAAATACTGCTAGTAGAGCAGTTAATTGGTGCACGAGAGAAAAAATAAGACACTTTGAAGTTAATGTTATGGATAGACAGAGTCTGTATGAAGCATTCATTTATTTGTCTTCCAAGCTCAATCCAATACAGAATAAGAGTACGTTTCCACAATTGAGTATGGGGAGGAAGAATGTTAAGGCTGAGGCCACATGATTGATACTTAAAGTCGGTTGGATGAGACAATTTTTGAATAAAATATTCAGGGGTTTCTGTTGTGATTTGGAGAAGGGAGATGAGACTGAAGTTTTTGAGGTTTGAACTTTTTTTGTGACTCATCTTATTTTACCATTTCATTACTGAATTGATAGGAAGAGAGAAGCTTTGGATGAAGAATTATTCAGATAAATTTGTTTATTAATGTTTTGGGTGTCTAAAGAGCACAAACCTTGTTCCTGTTCCCAAACTTGCATTTAAGAAAAATACAATTTTGCATTTAAGACATTCCATCGAGTGTTATTGATAAATATATTGAACATGGAGTTATGAAATTAAAAAACAAATCATTATTTTATGTAAAATAAAAGATTCAGTAGCCAAGTGATGTGGATTCGTTGAAAAATGGCACGGGAATTATTTTGAGAATACCGCAAAAATAATTCCGTCTAGGAGAATCGATCGTGCGAGCTTTTTCGTGGTTCACAAAATTTCTTGCAAAATAATTCTTGTTTTTCGAAATTTTTACTACTGAATCCCGTTCAATTGAAATGTTTGTAGAATTTCGAATTAAAAAAAAAAATCAAAATATACAATGACACAACTTTGATTCCCATTATCAACATCTTGCTCAAAGTATCCCATAACAAACATTAAAAATTGGAAATGATTTTTTTGTGTGGCAAATTAAAAATTTGAATCTCGTATTTGTCATTCGACAAGCCAATGTACTTTTATAAATTAATTAAGATGTAAATATTGTTAAAATATTTGTAAGCAATTAGAAGGGCTAGATCTAAATTTCTTGATTTAAAATTGAAGAG
>JABSMS010012881.1:0-31262 GCA_018902275.1 Aleiodes sp. PSUC_FEM 10030003
ATATATATATATATCAGTTACAAAATGCCCTCCAACTTTTCAACTCTGTGACAAGCTTCACAGAATTTATAAAGCCAAAAAAACACGTTGAAATAGACCGCGTATAAAAAATAAAAATAAAAAATGAAAAAAAAAAGAACACGAAAAATTGACATTGTAAATATTGCAAACACAGAGATAGGCAGTATTAAAGTACGGTGAATGGGCCAATAAAATTCGTGCTGAATCAGCTGAAACGAATGATCAGATCCACACGAATAGAGTGAACAGAAGAGAGAGAGAGAGAGAGAAAGGTGGGAAAAAGTTTAGGGGATGGAGAGAATATTTGTTAGTGAGGCTGGAGAGTTTTACGTGTTATATCTCCCGTAAAAATGCAAGCAAGAGAGAGCAACTCTTTCATAATAGATTTGTATTCAACAGCCGTCAATCGCTTTAATCGCACTCCCGATACGCCATTTCATTATTTTTCTCCCCTTGAAAAAATAATCGAAACCAAAGAAAAATCGAAATAAAATTGAACAGAAAAAGCTTTTTTTATTTCATAAATAATGGAGTTTTCCTGTTTTTTTTCAACTTTCTCTATTTATTCGCACGAAGGAACAAATTATTTCCAACGCATAAAACTACCGCTGCGAATTTTACAGTGGAATTCTCCGCAATCCCCTCAATAACAGCTGTGAAAAAAATAAAAACTACCATTACGTTCTACAGACGTGACAGACTCATTCTAGAGTGAATTTCTCTTATTTGTTTATCCTTTTTTCCGTCTGACTTCATCCCTTTTACGGAGGATCTTTAATTAACGAAACTAAAGCGTCATTAGGCAGGACATGACCGAAGGACTCATGAACAAGCGCTATTCCATCTTATTTTCTCGCTTATTTTTCTTCTCGCGAGGAGAAACGCGCGAGTGGCATTTGAAAGGTACATAAACGCACTTTATAGATCTACACGGAATAAATAATTGAGGTACGATGAAAAGCTTCGGAATCTATTTTATTCGTCTCTAAGGATGTTGAGCGAACTTGGAAAAAATTGTGGAAAATTTGTAAAATCAAGTGGATTATGTTTCTGCGCTGTTAGGAAATTATTTAAAATTCAACGGAAAAATTTTGAAATGATTAACAAACTTTAGTGAACTTGAAATTTCACAAAATTTATCTCTTGAAAATTCATATAGAAATGTTGAAAGAAGATTGGAGATTTAATTAAAAATTATTGGTCGAATTTCTTGGAAAAGATGATTTTTTGTATACTTTTGAAGTGGATTATTCAGTGACTGAATGGAACTTCAGGCATTTCATGAAAATTCAAGACCCTGTTGCGCTGAATTTTCGAATAATAGGAAATTCAAGCTCATATATTATTCAATCTTTTATTCGAACTTGCAAATTTAGGTAGCTCGTTGAAATTTCAATGCTTATTGGATCTTAAAAATCATATCGCTCTTGAATTTTCCATGAAAAATGAAATTTCAAGGATAATTCTGTTCTAACTAGAATACGAAATTTAATGTACACATTGATATTCAATTTTCATCTTTTTTCTTAACAATGTATTATTCCAGGGGATCTTGGAATATTATTAATTCAACGGCGAAAGCTCATTAATGAAATCACATAGAATTCAATAGGGAATATATAAAAATTTATCTAAAAACAGAATTACTCCAAGTGTTTGTGAAGTCTCTAGCTATAATTATGTCGTGTTTAGTATTACTCTATACGCATAAGTTTTTTCATTCGAAATTTTCATCATTTTTTCACTAAACTGCTTGTAATTTCATCAATTTTCTCCGTTATAAATATTCTAAACATTTTATCGAATTGTCTAAATAATATTGTAGACATAATTCAAGTGACCTTCAATTTTTCACCATTTTTCATAGACTCACACGACACCCTTAACGATGAAATAATCTCTGTTTCAATTATTTTCTCCGTATTTGCAATAATTTTTGTGCAAATTCCGTGATTCTCCCGCTTAATTCATCCTTTTTTTCAAAATGTAAAGAAACACGTTGGAATTAGCAATGAACAAATTAGAAGAATGGTGAAGTGGTGGTGAAGACGATGAATGAAGGCAGGGAAGGAGAAATGAGTTCACGGGAGAATAAAATTAATACGAGAAACAAAAGAGCAAGGGGAACAATGAAAAATTGTAGCAATGTATCCAAAGCCCGCGATGTAATTTACAAAATAAAACACAAGCATATTACCGTTGCATTTAGAGGGATCGAGGAGTGGTGGAGGTAGAGCTGGTTTATTCGTAAGATGAAAACGATAGACTTCAATTTTATCCTGCACTATAACTATTCAACATTGTCATTTCACTGCGCTTTTTTTCTCATTCAAATCGTTTTTTTCCCCTTTGGCATTTTTCAAGGGAACGAAAAAACGAGAATAACTACGACTCGCAAAATTCGTGGAAAACCTGTTGCCTCTTTTGTGTGTGTGTATGTGTACGTGCATGTATAAAGGTATGTATGTGTATGGATGTTGGGGCTGTGGAGGTGAACGCGTGGATTTGCCCCTCGCGTTGGATTTTCAACGGTATTCACGTCTGCCACTGTGTTCCACACGTATTCGACGTTCCTGAAATTGATTGCTTGTTAAAATTGGATTCACAAGGAGAGAGTGTAGCAAAATTTGAAGTTTTTAATTGTAAAATCAGAAGAGAGTCTGGGAATATTGAAAAACAATTGGAGAATTTTCTCACTGATGATTTTTAGTGATTAAGTTATTTTTTTAACTAATTAAAAAATTGTGGAGCTGAATCATTCTTCAGTGAAATTACATATTTTTTGAAACGAGATTACATTCTTATAAGTATTTCGGAACAGAAGTGAATTCTTTCCAAAACAAAATTATTAATGAAGTGCTGAATGAAGAATTTGAATTCCGCACGTCATTCACTACGTTTCTGGCAGTCAATGAATATTTATTTATTCCATAGACTTCCTTTGTTCTCTCAGCAGTGCCGGATATCCGGTGGAAAGTCCCATATATTAAATATCTTAATTAATATTCAATGAAATATCCCTAAGGATATAATTTAATTTTCCTTCGTCAACTTGAAGAGCTATAAAAAAAAAAACGTGAAGAGCTCATAAAAATCGTTTGATCTGAAGATAATTGAATTATTCCAGCTATTAGAGAGTTTCAATATGTAAAATTTTTCTCGAAAATATTTCATCGGCTGTTAGGATATATGGAGGTCAAGAGGACGAGTTTATGCACTTCATATAAACACACCCCACAGTAATATCAAAAGTGATGGTTTATAACATCTATAAACGGAAAAATAGTCAAGGATAATGCTCTAGATCCCTCTCATGGATCTATACAGTAGTTTCTCTCTACGTATCTTCCTAAGTTCTCATTCCACAATCAATTGAGTACGAAGAAAGGCGAAGAGGGGCCATTTCTTCACAATCTTCCCTTTCATTGCGCTTCTCATAGTTTATAAATAAAGAAAGTATTAAATAACACACATGTATATTTATATTTCTTTTGTGAATGTGACTTATACAATGGATTTATCGTATCACAAGGATTAGATATCCACTTCCTTTTCTTCAGTACAATATTCTTTACTCTCCACTCTTTTAGCGAAAGAATATAGAAGGATTTATCGTAGAAATCGCTGCAATATCCCGTCTATTGTACTGCGGAAGAAAAAAGGAAAACCTCATTCACCTACCTATCATGGTAAATAAAAATGGTATATGTGTGAGAGAAGTAAAAATAAATAAATAAAACATTATTCTGTACTTTGAGTGCCACGATGCCAATATATTTCTGGAGTGGATAGGGCTGCTTGTTCCATTCTGTGTTCTGATCTCTTTCTAGCAATGCTCCAGATGCATTCGATAGGAATGGAGGAAAAGGTGAGAGGGGAAAAAATTGAAGGGAAAAAAGAGCGAGGATAGAGATCGATGGAGGCCATGGGAATCAGTAAAAATATTCTCGAAAGGGAATTTTTCCCTCTTCTACTTATGCACGTTTTTTTTCTTCATTCTTTTACTTCAGTTCTCTTTCTATATCTCTTTCCTCCGTGCCTATTCATTCTCTTTCAAACCTCCGTACCCACACACACACACATATACGTACTACAATTTTTTTGCCATTCTTTTTTTCACTCTCGCAATGGTTATTTTCTCTCTTGTTTTTCTTTTTTCTCCTTTCCCCAGGCGTGTGTGCAACAGCGAACGCGCGAAATCCACGGCTTAAAGAATTCTACCCGCACGAGTATGAGACGAATAAAAATAAAAATATGGAGGTAAAAAAAATAATAAAAGAATGAAAGAGATGAGAGATATGTATGGAAAGATAGGTAGGAGAATGGGGTTGAGAGGGAAAAAAAGAGAAAAGAAATCGTACAACATTACGTTTTGCCGCATGAAATATTTTCAGGCTTTCATGGAACGATGATTTTTCGAACCGGAAAATTCGTGCTACGTTCTGCAGGGACTTATTTTTTTATGAAGAAAAAAGGAATTGTATGGATATCCGGAAAATAATTGAAAGCCCTCAACTGCGGTTATCGGAGAATATCTAAATGAGTGGTAAAATCTGTTCCTTCTTTTTTTTCTTACGACATCGTTAATTTTTCAGTGGAATTACAGTGAGAGATTGACGATGTGGAATAATTGAGGGATATGGAAGAGTTTCGAAGCAAACTGACGTCGTAGCTGGATGATTGTATAATTCTCACTGAAATGTGTATTTATCGACTTATCGACAGCCGAGTTGAATCCGGAAAAAAAATTATATCTGGATTTCGTTTAAATTCTATTTAGGAATAAGGCGCTATTCAATAATTCTGACAGAAAGTGAGCAATGTGAATTGCCATTATTTCAATTTTAACCTTCGAGCGAGCTAGTACGATACTTGAGTGGACGACATTCATACGATATAAATAGTAGTGAGAGGAGGCATTTATAGAATTTACCGATTTTATGGGCAATTAAAAGCAATCACATCGATTGGAATTTTTTCTTCATGAGTAGAAGCTTCGACGAAAGCTTTAGGATAATGAATTTCGTTACGCAATGAAGTATTTTATACATTGTTTGAAAAAATTGATAATTCAATATCAATAAGCAGATCAAATATAAAAATCGCAATTTTAATTCTAGTTTAGACAGAATTATCTTTGAACATTCATTTGTCGTGGAAAATTCAAGAATTGGATGATTTTTAAATTTTGATAAGCATTGAAATTTCGAGAAGCAATCTGAATTCCCAAATGCGAATAAAAAACCAAATAATATATGAACTTGAATTTTCTATTAATAGCCGCAGGGCCTTGAATTTTCATTAATTGTCTAAAAAAAAATTTATTTACTGAATAATCGTTCTCAAATGTGCACAAAAAACCACAATTTAATGGAAATTTTATCAATGATTTTTGCTGAAATTTTAAATTTTATTTCAATATTTTCATATTAAATAAATTCTCAAGAGATAAATTTCGTGAATTTTCAAGTTAATTGAAGTTTGTTGAATAGTTCAATATTTTTCGTTGAATTTTCAATAATAATTTCCTAACAGTGTAGAAATCGTTTATCAAATATTTTAGAAATTTGACGTAAAATTCTTCATAATTTCCGTGACTATTTTCTTCAATTTAAATTTTTGAGACTTATCAACTTTATTTATTCCCAGAATAAAAAATTCTCAGCATTATTATTCTGGGATAAAGATGCATTTGGAATAACGAAATTCTATTTTTCAAGATAAAAATCATATCTTTAATATCGCAAGTAGAATTATACCGAGAACAGTTGGTTCATAGTCTTTCTGGAATAAGAAACTTCTTGGGTATTCGAGAGCCAACCGTTGCTTTTCTCTATCTTCCTCAATTCTCTGGATATTAAAAAAATTAACATAAATGAAATCAACGAATTTTATATTGTCATAACACATTCCAGAATATACTAAATTAATTAATTTGTTAAATTAATTAATTAAAGATTCAAATATTTATTTTCTAACAAATTATCTTGCAAATTAATATGTGATAGATTTAAATTATTCGAATTGAAATTTAATGGCAATTTAATGACAAGTGAGTGTTGAAATGAAAGTAAATTGTGACTGTGATACTGCGAATGAAGTTCTCCTGAGCATTTATTTTCATAATGTAAAATAGTACGGAAAGAGAAAGGCAGAAGATATTGTATTATTCAGGCAAGTCCAATTTGCAGAAGTCAAAGTAGCTTTATTTTCATTCGAATAATTATGATCTTAATTAAATGAAGGAAGTCATGAGAAATTTAAGTGATTCTCTCTACAAACTGTGATTCAGGAAATTAATAAGAATTGTTGGAGACAAAATTAAATTCACTCCTGCCCTTTTCAGGGTCATCTTATCAAATGAATTTTTCAGCATTTCAGATCCTCAGAATATTTAATAAATTTTTTCATTAATAAATCAATGGGAAAGATGCCGGAAAAATTATGAATGAGAATTTCTTTTTCTCTGACAACAGTGAAATGTATCTGTTGAAATAAAAATTCGAAAAATTTCATATTTCTTCGGTATCTCATATCTTCTTCCTCCCAATAAAATTCTCCAGATTTTTCTGTGTGATTTCGAAGTATTCCATTGAGTATACTCAAGTTGTATACTCTCACATATCTATTGACATTTTTTTGCATTTTTTGGTGAACTCAACAGGTTAAATCTGCATAACTTTCATATTCTATTTACTGAATTTCAAGAAGAATTTCACTCAAATGTTTCCATGAAATTAAAACATGAAACATTTTTAATCATCAAGATAGAATTGTTTTGATTTTTTTTCGGAATGCAATCCAAGCTTTTCCGGATAAGTAAAGTTTTTCATTACTTCTACAGGGAAAGATGGGATCGTGGGGCAAAATGGGCACCTAAAGCATTTTGATCTCTTACCTGAAAGACTCATCGAATTATATGAAAGATGAAAATCCGGAGAACCTGAGTGAATTCAATTTTTCCCTTGATAATTTCTTCAACGTGAATAATAAAATACAACCAATTTAAATATTTTCTCATTTCTCGACTTCAAATCCCAGCCACTCTTTGATACCATTCTATTTCCAGTAATTTTCTTTTATCCAGTTGAAAAACTTATACAGATGTGTCAAAGAATCACTAACTTGATCTCGGTTGCTCCAAGGTAGAGAGCAAATTAACCCAAGAAAAGATGAAATTCTCCTTTATTTAGCTTTCATCAAGATTTCCAGTGTATTTCCAACGGATGAAATGCGATTTATTTTGGATCCACATTTTTTTCATTATCTCCCTCTCTTTCTCTTTTCATCTTATTTTTCAATAACCCCTCGTTTCGTATTTTTTTCACTCTCACAGGCTATTTCAAGCGCCATTGTCCTGTGATCGATTCGAAAAGCTCTATGAACTTCGGTGAGCCGTTGATTGTGTTTGGATTAATTTATTTTTCATCAATTTTATCGTCATTGGTTTTCCATTCAGTTATTAGAGCTAGTCAATATTTTCAATTGACATTAATTGTTTCTCTTTAATAAACACAATCTACGCTTATATTAATCGGCTTCAATGAAAATTTTTGGGAATCTCTCAATGATATTTTTGCACTGAATACATAAATTGACAGATATTTTTTTTTTTTATTTATTTCTTTACAGATTCATATGGAAATGGACCCGCATTTTTACGTCCAGTTGGCAATCAGACAGCGGCAATTGGACGCGAAGCTGTATTCTCTTGTTATGTACGAAATATTGGAAAATACAAGGTAAGAGATAAGAATAGTCTCATCGGTTTCATCGTTTTCTCGGTAAAAGCGAGGAAGAACCCGTGATACAATCCCACTGTTGCGGATACAATGTGGTATAGAAGAATCCATTATTTCTGTCTTGGGGCTCCTTACCACTCTGATCCGACAGAGAAGACTTTGGTGGAGGGGAAAAACAAACTCGGAGAATCTCTCTCTTACTCTCATTTTATTCGCATTTCTATCCTTCCTGGCTTCTCTAATTCTCAACAGTTCCTGGTTTTCCTTTCTTATCAACTATTGCCATCATCGCCGACACTTTCTTCGTATTCACGCTTTCTTATTGGCCACCAAAACCAATCTCTGTCTCACTTATTTTTTCTTTCCAATTTTCTGTAACCTCTGCTTTCTTCACTACTGGAAAATTGGCTGCATTTTAGTGAAAAGAATTTTTTATATTAGAACAAAATTCTTTCGCTTTTATTGCACTTTAAATTGTATTTTTTTCTCATATCTATTCAAGATATATCGCATTTTATTTTTCATTTGTTGGACATGAATGTAATAATCTATATGAGAGACATGTGAGAGCTGAAAATTTTCCTGTTTATTAAAAACTCAATTTTATATTTTATTTTCAATGTAAGTATCAAAGAATGCTTTATGAGAATTTTTTTTTCTTGAATACTTCAAAAGAAATGAGAAAAAAAATTCATCATTCTCTGAATATTTAATATTTTCACAGCAAAATTGTAATTTAGTGCAGAACAAAGTATTTGTTGAATTGAAATGAATAAATCTACTTTAAACGTTAATTTAACATAAAATTTTCATTTGAAACTTATTTTTAAACTTTTTATAATGATCATAAAATTTTTTTCTTTTCCCTTTTATCCACATTTAAACGGTCTCAGTAATTTAGAAGTAAGGAGAAGTGTGTTACCGTAAAAATGAACTCTGCATTTTCTTTTTATTCATATAACATGCTTCGCTCTACTCCATAGCCTCGAGGTTACTATCAAACTTTGAAAATTAAAAGTGGAGAAAAAAGTTTGGAAAAAAAAGAATTGAAAAGTATTTCCATGTCTTTAGTCGCACATAAGAGTGCGAGTATTAAACTTTTGGATGTATTAATTCTCATTAAGTATTATTTATTGATTTATCGTTATTTTCAAAAAATATTACGACCCGAGAGAGATTCATGAATTTAATTAATAAATATTTACGGATAAAACCGGGATAAAATCATCAAATTACGTTATACATGTTAACATCTGTCAGAATCATATTTCATCGAGAATCCGATTGCAAAATGAAACAGCCATCTTTCATTAATCAATTTCCATTTTAGCAGCGATATTTAAATTCAATTAAAAAAAACTGTCCAATTTTACTTCAAAGTATTACAGAAACTAAATTTCTCAGTATGTTTTATTGCCGCAAACATTATTATAATATATTATTCACGTTGTGTACACGCAAAACACTAAACATCAGTGGGAGAATGAATAACTTTGTCTAACAAACGCATACAAATGCACGTGGTCACTTCCGTAATTGAAAGCATCCAACTAACCATTTTCTCCAGAGAATCATCGTCAAAAACTCGAATTAACAAAAGAATAATAAATTCATTACTCTAATTATTAAGATCTTAACCACTTCATCTCTTTAATCACTAAAAATTCCCTGTTCACACCGAAGTTGTTTAAAAAAAACAACTTTTACAATTAAAGTCGGAGACTCATGTAAACACGTCTTCTCCATCTCAACATTATCCACACAGAATAGCAAATTTTGCCACGTCTTTCAGCTGTTCGCCAGGTAACTTGAAACTTTTCACAGGTAGTGGAAAATCCAAGTACAATACTGACAACTTGTCGGATAAGTTTGCCATGTAATTGCAATCCCCTATTTGCAATCAAATTGCATGCAAAGGAGCTTCATATACTCAATTGTGAGGAAGCAAAGAGAAGAGAGGGGGCAAGTGAAGGAGGTAGGAGGTGGAGTCAGGAGAATGACTAGATATGGAAATAGGTAGTAGGCAGAGAGGCGGTAAATCGGATTAATTGTAGATTATTGGGCGAGTGACGAGTTCGTGGTGTGGAACATGTTGTATCAAGTAATTCAATATCGTAAGCTAACGTTGATATTATGTATGTAGTACCAGAGGCACTCCTCTAATATATGTATGCAACATTGCAGCTAGATGAGAAAGACAGATTGATATTGTGGATAAAGTGGAACACGATAGGGTACAGGAGGCGGAGAAGTGGGGAAGGAAATGAATGGGTTGGATGGAGAGGGAGAGAGGAGACTGCATGCCTTCACGTTGACCTATATCACTTGGCTCTTTTTTTTATCCAGCAATCATCGCTACATCAGTCTAAATGGAAAGCAGTAGAAAATACTAAAAATAGTGTCATAGCGCTTTTCTCTGTCTTCCTCTCTTTGTCCCTCTGGGGTTTTAAGCGAGGAAAAAAATTTATAGGTTTTTTTTCATTTAAAATTAAAAATAATATAAAATGTGTTTGAGTTTACGTTGGCAAGAGTAGTTAATTAAAATTGGAGAAAACTTTTTTATGGAACAACATCAAATGGCTGATGTAATGGAATGTGCGCAGTTAAATTTTTTTAATCATTTTTTTTCTTTTGAAGAATTTTTTTTTGCAGTTTTTGAAACACAAAGTGGATTTTATTTAATTAAGATTCTGAGGGAGATCGTGAGTGAGCTTTTCACGGTGATTTTTATTATTTTCTTTCCATCTCGGAATGACAGCGGTTATAGTTACTTGAACTTCAGCGAGAATTCTGCGGACTGTAATAATTTTTTCTGTCGTATTCGTAATTAAATATGTACTCTTATTCACAAAGAACTATCAATTTTGTTTCTTTCAGTTCAACTGTTAATTACTTCATTAGATTTAATCATTGATTTCTCTTCATTTATTTTTTTTTCATGAAAAACACAAACACGAAAAAATGACATTCCTGACATCGGATAATTGAATTAATCTCGTTGCTCGGAATTTGGAATAATATTTAATGACCCGTTTGCAAAGTTGAATGAAGTCATTTAATCTTGGGTTTCGATTAATTTTTCAGATAAATTTTAACTGAGGGATAATTATTTTTTAATTGATGCAGGAAAATGGAGAAATATTTCTCCTTCGGGATGAATTGCTTATTTCTCAATTAGTTGTTCAATCGCTTATTTCAATATCTGATTGAGTATATTTGGCCAGGACTAGCATTTTATGATTGACCCGTTACTTTAAATTTTATTTATTCTCAAGATAAAATTTAATTCACGGCTAAAATTTATTACCGCAAATTATTCTAGGATTTTTCATGACACTTTATGTCAATTAAATAATTTGTACTGGCAGTGTTCCTTTTTCCCCTGTCTCCTTCAGTAATTACGAATCATATCATTAATTAAGTTATCCGAAAATTACTGGCACGTCAGGTAGTTCGCGATGCATAATCCTCATTTTAAATTATTACCGAGTTGAGAGAAACAAATCGAAAAAAAATTGAAGCAATTTAATTTTGATTGAAAAAAAATTTAATCAAGAAAAATATGAAATAAATAGAAATACCATGAAATTCTATATTGTTAGATTGGTAAATACGTTGATAAGGTAAACACAATGCAGTAAGTAAACAATAATTCTGAATTTCTAACCACTTGGTATGATTTGGCTTGTTGATTTAAGGTTGGATGGTTGAAAGCGTCCGACCAAACTGTACTATCACTGAATACACGAATTGTAACACACAACACACGTATATCAGTGACTTACGAGACGGGTGGTTGTTCGAGCACGTCTGGTATTCCCATGGGTATTCACAGCGTGACCGGTAGCAATCAGGTGACAGACGAGGGAGTCAACTGCACGTGGAAACTTCACATACGACAACTCAAGGAGAGTGATAGAGGATGTTACATGTGCCAAATCAATACAGATCCAATGAAATCGGAACTTGGATGTTTAGATATTCTCGGTGAGTTCTTTTCGAATCTATTCATTACAACTGTTTTAGTTATTTTGTACACTCAAAAAATTTCAGAATTTTTGCACCATTTTTGACGGAGATATGATCAATTTTGACCCGTTCCCATTAAACCACGTGTAATTTCATTTTAATTAACTCGATTAAAATTTTAATCGTTTAATCGTAAAATTAAAATTTTACCGTTTTTTTAAATATTATAACAATAATCCATTGAGTTTTATCAATTTTTCCAAATTGAGTTTTACCATTTTTCCAAACTCGCTCAACATCCTTAATCAACAAATTCAACAAGAAAAAGTGAATATAAAAAGATACTCCCCTCGTTAGGTGACCAAAGTCGTTATTTTTTTTATAAAGCGAATCTCTCGTCAGGTAACCAATGATGGGTTACCCCTAAATTCAAATTTTGTGTGCTGAAATCATAGAAATTTGGAAGATTTCGGTCGTCATACATGCATTGGTGGTTACTATCAATGAACTAGGATGAAAGAAATCAATGCACATGATCCAAACTTGATTTTTGCTATTATACATAGGAATGCCAAGTGTGAGCACACAACGATTCCACGAGAGCGAATATGCGACTTGCATTGATTGGCTTCGAGTCTTCTCGGCAAATCTCCTCTCCAATTCTCCAACATTCAAGCAAATACATATAGACTCTGTGCATATATGCACATAACATGTGTGCATATTCGAGCATCACGTACTCCAATATGTTGTATACAAAATGAACAATTGTTCAAATTTACTCGCGCATGTGATGAGATTTCTCTCTTTCATTTTCTATTTTATCTGATGAGATGAGATCATTCGATATTGGTAATTATCGAATGACATTTCAATTTAATTCGTTATAAAATTCAAATACATTTATTAATTGCTTTTATTCATCAATCTATTATCGAATTGAAAATATCGGATGAATCCTATTTTTCACGTGAACACTCGCGTTTTTTTGGGCAACTACACTTTCAGAGCGCTGTAAGGCATTTAAGCCTTAATTTTGAATTGAAACAGTTAGTTGATTTGAAATATTTAAAAAGTTCATGTATATTGTTAGAAAATGATTATTTTAAATTTAGTGGAAAAATATTTAAATATTCAACAATCCTCAGTTAACTTGAAATTTCACGGAATGTCTCTCTTGAGAATTCATTTGATGTTAAAATATTCAAATGAAATTGGAAATTTCATCGCAAATGGAAATGACGAATTTCCCTAAAATTATGATTTTTTCATCCATTTGAAGTGAAAAACATTAAATATGAATTAAATGGCGATGATTTCATTAGATTAGTATCAATAAGACGGAAGAATTTTTTTTCAATCAATCAGAGGACGAATAAAAATTCAGCAAGAGAAATCACTCACTGCCCCTCTACATTATAAGAATAGCGGAATACCAAAACAATTATTTGTAACTGAGGGAAAATAAAATGTCACAAAAAAGAATTTCCGGGATTTGGAAACGTTTTTTGCGATATTCAGTGAACGGAATTTCTAGAATTTAAGAAATTTTGCCTTTTCAACTACACTTGACGTGGGTATTCCGAAAAATACAGATGAATTCTAGAATGCTAACCGAAATTCCGAAAATGAAAACATGTAAATTCAGTGGGTCATTTCAATAAGCTATGAATAAATTTGTTGAAAATTCCAAGAATATAAAACGATCTGTCGTAATTTTTTCAAGGCTCCTTGAGGCCAATTCAACCGTCAAAAAGGAACGAAAATAATCAAAATATTCGAAGAGATATGAATATTAATTTTTCCGAAAATTTGTAACTTTAGCCCGCGCGGAAAAAAATTGTCGACGAGATTTTTTCAAACATTTTCAAAGGCTGTTGAACAATTCTTTACCAATATTGGTGATGCGGTACCAAATCCGATTTTGAAACAACGTTCTAGTATTCTTAGTCTCTAAATCAACGGAAAAATGTTTGACAACAAAAGGTGATCTCTCCATGTCATTATCACTTTTTAACATTTTTTTATTGATAAAAACTTTTCCTATTTTCGTTTTTCCTTCAAACCTGTATGTTTTTTCGTCGAAAAAATTGATTGTTATCTTTATAAAAAAATGGCGACTATTTTTTAACGTCGAAACGACTGTGCTTGCAATTTTTTTCTTAAAATTCAGAGAAAAACGTTTGGTCATTAAAAAACTTTCAGCCGACTTAGGTGAGAGTTGAAAAGTCGTTTGAAAGTCGAAATTCGTCTCATATCATCAACGTGAATGAAAAATTTCCCACCGATCGACCAATTAAAAAAAAACCTCTCATTCTTTTTTACGTGGGATATTCTTCATGATATTTCAACGACATTTTCAACTTAATGAAAAACGATGAATTTGTAATGAGCCGATCGAAATTGGATGAGCATTCGTGTCAGACCTAATTTCCTCAGTAAGCCTCCTATGGTCTTATCGATCCACATAGGATTGAACAGATTCAATGTTGCCTCTGCCATGGATGTCCTTTGGTTATAAATTATTTGGTCAGTGAGTGTCCTCACATAGATTGATCGAGCTGCAGTCACAGGCTTTGAAATTCGTGTCTCATCAGGTGAGAAATCGTGGTATTTACGCTCAATTAGGAGTAACAATTTGGTACTTGACTTTCGGAAAATTTAGGAGCGATAAAGCTCACATTAGACAGCTAATCAAGTCATGGATTGCGATCCTTCTAAATTGTGACGTTTACGCGAATTTATCAAATTACTTTCGTTCTCCAGCTCATGAAATTCTCTACAAAAAAAGTCTCCTGATACTATTTCCGGAATCCACACGTTCCGAAGATACTCACAACACCATCTGCAAGGGATTATTCAAGTTATCTCTTTTTATCATTTCGCTACCCGTATGTGGAGCCGAAGACTTTTGAAATTTAGCGGGATCCGTTGCATTCATTGAATTTTCAAACTTTCCATTCTAAAGCAAGCATCACCAAAGCAAAATTATTGAAATCTTCAACCACAATTTTGTAGTACCGAAAATCATATTCTTATTTCTACACTGAAGAGCTGCTTTCCATATTTCTTGATTTTTGTTCTATTTACGATGAGACCATGACGAAAAAGTTGCTGAATTCTGGATACTTACTGGTGAATTTTCTCATCAAGTTATGAAAGTTATATTAATGAACCGTATCAGATGGAGTTCTACTGTGCGATATCGACAAGGCGAATTCGTATTCACGCAAATAGTAGTACACAGCATTGATGTATTTTCTTCATAGAAATTTACAAAAGGCAAACTTTCGAATAGTACAGACCTCACTTGAAAGTATAGAATAAGAAAACTTTTCAATAGAACTGTGTAGAGTGAAATTTTATCGCGAATAAAATTCACAGGAAGATAAAAAAAAATAATATAAAAATTGGCTACTAACTATTTCGTGCTTTCTTTTCTCATGCAAACTATTTCTACCTATTGGAAAACTTATCAATATTTAACTAGTTCACTACTTAAATAAAGAACTGTGTCGAACGTAATGGAATAAAGTCTGTAACAATAAACTTGAAGTGAAATTAATTTTAATAAATTATACGAATTACGGATTTGAGATGGGAATATTCGCTATTGCTTTTAATCTGATAATTCATTCCATGAAAAAAGTTCTCTTGAATGATTTAATTGACCTGATTATTCCCATCTGAATTAACTTGACTTCAAACATCACGATCGACATTTCAGTGATCAAATTAAAAGTGATACTCTACCTTTTTTTAATATGCTGACCTGAATAATCAAAGAATCCGTAAATCTCGCCGAGGAGACTAATGTTATTAAGAAAATTAACTTAGTGATGAATTTTCCTCATCTCATTGAAATATTAATGACGACATAAGCCATCATGCATTAAGCTTCCAAAAAAATTAGACTGAATTTAATAAATGACTTTTCTTTCATTTGCTTGCAGTACCACCTGATATTGTATATGGTGATGAGACTAGCAAGGATTTGTCCGTATCGGAGGGTGAAAATGTCACACTCAATTGTCAAGCAACGGGTATACCAAAGCCAACAGTTTCATGGAAACGAGAGGATGGGCAACACATTCTCATCAGGAATTCGACCTCGTTCTCAAGTTCCTACAGTTCGTATCCATTGTCTATGTACGAATTTCACGTTAAACTTCCCTCTCTATCTCACTTCCCTTTCCACTTTGGCTGTCTCAAATCCCTGACTTTCAAACCTCCATCTTGCTCATTCACCTCAATACATTTCTCCGTCCTCTCTCCTTCCACCGCTTCAATCCACCTACCCACTCCTATCTTCCATTTCTCATGCCCTCTAGAAACCCCTCATCCAGAAGATCCCAGGCAGCCCTCAACGCCAGAGACTAGTAATTTTCGATTTTCCCAACATCGAATCAAAATCCACCAACGGAGAGGGGGATTCACAATTTTACGAGTGATTCGTTGTGTGTCTCTTGCATTCTCCAATTTCACTGTTATTGTATAACATGCATCGTATACATGCTGTGTAATATACCATCTGAATATTTTCACTTTTATTATTTTTACCTTTTTTCATTCTTCTATCTTCTCGTTCGCTTTATTCTGTTTTACCTCAGCGAAAATACTACACCCGCTGCTTACTATGAAATGGACCATTCTTGTGCACGATTTTCACAGCCAGCTCAACCAACATTATCACCTTTTCTTTTTATAGACATAGCCGTGAATACATTTTCCATCGAACCTTTCTCTTTTTTCAAACTGATCGTATTCACAGTTCGGTATAAAAAGAAAATGAGAATTCGATTTTCATGGGGATACGTGAAACGGAGGAAAAAAATCGTGACTTCTCTGAATTTTTTATTGGCGGAGATAGCTGATTTATGCTGACCGATGCATTATTGGAGGGGACATGAGATATTCAAGGGGTTGGAGAAAAAAAACTTTTTTAATAAGTGAAATTCGAGTTTCGAGAATCATTTTGAATTCTGAAAGTCAAACACTGCGATGGTCGATTTCGTGAATTTTGCGGAACCGCGTTACTAATCAGAATTCCCACGTCTCTCGAGCTTTCAAAGATATTCTTTTTTCAATTGTAAAAACATCGAAATTGTGAATCCTGTAAAAAAATAGTTTGAGGAAGAAATTCGATACTTTCGAATTCTTCTGCAAGAAGAAAATCGCTGAGGGAACATTTTTGTACAGAATTCAATGCACTACAAAAAAGGTCATGTGATAAATTTTTCCAAGTCCCATTGTTTTCGCGTTATCTTCAAAATAACCTGCATGCAATCTCTGGATTTATGAAGATAGAGAATTTCCGGTTGTGAAAAAGCATTTGAAATGCAAGAGCAAAAAAGATTTCTACGTCCCTCGAAATTTTTCTTGAAGGGAAAAAAAATGAAATTGAATTACACTGGAACCAATGAGAAAATTCAGAATGATAGATGCTTCTCTACCAAGAAGTCAGCAAAATTTCCGATTCCGTAGGGTAGTTGACAGCTCTTTTTTCATCCCCCTAAATTCTATCGTGAAAATGACAAAACTAATTTCATAGGATAAAATATGAAATTCTCAATATTTCACGAACTAGCTGAGCAAAATCCCTCCTTTATGTACAACATATAGAATTGAAAAATTTCCATGACTATTCAATTCAGAGAAGTCTGAATAACCTCAAACTAAAAACTCCTCGAGCTATCATCGAGAGCTCTCCGAGTTTCCCCTCTATTTCGAGGAAAAAAGCTTGGAAAAAAAGTGACTTGAATAAAAATCCTCGAATGTTGTTAAACTATCGGACGAATGGAAAATTAATATGTCACTGGAGAACAATTTTCTACAAAAAATTAATTAAATATTTCAATCAAAAAATCTTGTATCCAACAGTCTAAAAAAGAATCTACATGGAAAATTTTCTGTCACTTTTTCAGAAACAGGCCAAAAAATTACCCGAATTATTCCATTTTATAAAATTCACAGAATGACGGAAAGTTACGAGTACCACTCACACTCATATTTCAAAATTACTTCCTCATAATTACGAGTCTCTGAGATGTGCTTTTCGGAGCCAAAAAAAAGAAGAAACTCATGAAAAACACATCTCGAATGTGATTAAAAATCTGAATGAAAGTCCACTTGTGAGATACACGAATTGAGAACCCTTTCATCTCCGAGTGAGGAGTGGTTTGGCGTCGTCAACCGTGTCGCCTCAAAAAAAACGAGATGAGGATTTTTTCCCTTAAAAAAACGAGAAAAAAGAAGAGAAACTATTTCATGATAAATCGCGCCTCCATCAGAGTCGTCATTTTCTTTCTTTATTTTCCCCATCTTTCTTCATCCTTTGAACTCGCACGTTGTACATGTAGGAGTGCGAATTGCGGTTTAAAAAAAGAATGGCAAAGGAATTAAAGAGAACTAGAAAAAGAGGTGGGAGTGCAAAGAAAGGAAAAAAGAATAGAATAAAATAAAAATATAAAAAGAAGCACAACCGCGGTGTGCCAACGTCGTACCCGCTGACTCATCAGGCATGCATGGCACGAAGGTACCCGGGTGCGGTATTCCAACTCTTTTTCCCCCCCTCTCCCGCTGCCTTTTCTTCTCCATCCGCTCGCTATTCTACCAACATTTCACCATTGGATTTCTCGTATCCACAGAGAAAATAATCGTCTAAAGATCGTCGCCAGAGGAAAATCTACCGCGAACACCTTATGACCCCTGTACGTCTATTAAAACTAACCTCACCTTACTTCTTCACACCAGCAATTTCACATATCCCCCAGCGCTTCCTTGAAAAGTCAGTTACTACCCCCTTGAACACGCAATTCAATCGTTTTGTAAAGTAGCATTTCATTTTTATTTCAATTCAACGAAAATTGCTTTTCAATGAATCGTAAAAGAATTATTGTTTGCCCTTCTCCTTCATCCCTTTGGAATTCTGTGTAATTCACTTTTTTATTATCGAGTATTAAATGGAGGGTGGAGATGTGTTTTTTTTCGTTCAAAATTCAGGAATTTGTGGAATTTTTTACTCTGCAATTCATGGTTGAGGGTAGGTTTGAGAATTATTCTGCAGATGTTTCGAAAACTGTGGGGTTTAAGAGAATTCAACAAGAGACTATTTTTGTAATCCATGGAATTCCTGATAAAAAAAGGTCTCTTGATAAATTTTCTGGGTTTTTTTCGTTCCAAGGATATTTGTTAAATAATCCAGATGAAATTCTTTGGCTTATCTCATTTCGTCCCTATTTCTAATCTTTTATCGAGATTAATTGAAACAAAAAAGGATGGAAAAAGAATCACCATTTCTTAATGTCGTTAATAATCCTCCTACCCTCATTAGCGAGACGGATATTTTATGAAATGAGAAAAAAAAATCAGAAAATTAGAAGAATGAAGAAGAGAAAAGTAGATGAAACAAGGAGAGGTTTAACACAAGTTCCGATCGTAATTGCTCCGTATTTTTAATGACGTACCTAAAATGATTCTCATCGCCTCAATCCCGTGATAACGATAACGTTACCAAGAGTATTATATACATTAAGAAGATCGGAATTCCCGATCTAAAAAAACTAAAAGGAAAAAAAATCGATTCTTATTGAAAGATTTAATGAATTGAGGAGGGTATGAGTATCACGGAAGGTAAGAAGACCTGAAAAAAATCGTTAGTTCAGAAACGTAGTTGGAAGTCTCTTTGAGTTTACTCAATACTGCGGAAAAGGCGGAAAAGAAGTTTCTCTTATGTTAACGAGTTTCTTTTACTCTATTTTCATATCCTTAGAAGTACTGAGATAAATTCTTCTTAGTGATGATATACAAATTGACGTATTTACGTTGCTTCTGTGGATTTTCAAGAAACTACCAAAGCAGAACATTTTCATTGATTTGAGAATTTCAAAAGAAAGATAAGCTTATTCGTAAAGAAAATCAGTGTAAATTAATTCCGAAACTGTGAAACTTTCGTGAATAAATAATGGCTCCCGATTTACCTTTATCTTTGTTAGTAAAAATTATGTATTCATCCAAATATTAATGATGCTAATGGATTAAATTAACCTCAACCGAGAATGTCAGTATTTCGTTAAATATTTCTGCAGGAAATACCAAGAATTTGGAGAAACGTCAATCATCGAATTCGTAGTTATTACATTAATTTCTTCGCCATTCTTTGTAATTATAAATTGCACCGTTGAGAATGAATTTTTCACATTTGTGTCAACGTAATTGAAAAGTAAATCGATATTCGTCCTTTGCAATTCATCCATGCACAAATTATCTTACACTGAAAATAATCCAACAAACTTAGATGCCATATCGATTCCTCGAACCACTTAGTGTCCATAATTATTTCACAATATTTCAAGCAAATAATTAACTTTTCTGATCGAAAGTGTCAAATGAGTTATTCGTGGAAATTGAAATGATCTGAATTATTTCCCCTACTAAATTATGAATTCCCTCCAGAACTAATCCCAACAAATTGAAAAACAAGAGACAAACTCAGTTGATATTTGAAAAGTAGTTTTCCCTAAACTCGATAAAGTGCGGCACGCGCCTAGGACGTTCATTATGCAGCTCTATGATCTCGACGAAAGGAGCATAGAGAGTAAGGTACAATTTATATACAGCAAGTAGTGAAGAGTGAAAGACATAACGAGTTGAAGCGAGAGAAATATAGTTAAACGTTATACGAAGTAAACCAGTTTCTCCTTTGAGAAGTTTTTCTGTAAAAGATAGGGAAGCACCTTTATAGGCTCGTCACAGTGGGAAGGGAGGTCCGAGCTGAATTTCTCTTCAAACTACTTCAAGTCTATATACATTCTCAACTGACTCCATCTGTCTCAACTCTCTTCAGCGTCTTCTTCCTCTTCATTCTCCAATTTTCATCTCTCTTGCGTCTTTATTTTCCACACGTACATACACACTATGGTCCAAGTTTCTCTCTCAAGTTTGCCAAAAGTTTGAGAATGTAGAGAGAGCTGAAAAGGAGTAATAGTTACAGGAAGATACTCCTTTAGGCTGCGACGTTTCATATAGAAACTTACCACGGGCTCCATCTTGTACGAATACACTTGTGTGAACTAGAAAATGTGGGAGAATTTTTTTTTCGGTTCTGCTGTGACTCCTTCTGAGGAAAGTCTCAAAGACAAAGGGAAGATTAGATGAATACATGGTTAGTGAGTTCGAAATCTATTCTTATGCGAAATACAGTCTTCTTGATTTACTCGTGTTGAATTTCTTTTGCTTAAGCTCTTTGTTATTAAACGAGGGAAATGAGCAGCTCTGAATGGTTTGATCGTGTGCAAGAGGCTGAATAGATGAGTTGATTCGTTGCTGTAATGTGAGTCTGCCTTTCATCAAAGTTAGGAGCCTTGTAAATTAGTAATTTGTCGTTGCGATGGGGGAAGAATTACCTGCTCTTCTTCATGTTCCTTTTAAACAGTTGTAATTAATTGTATTAGCTTGTGAGTGGAGGAGTTTGAAGTATCCTTGCAAGGATCATTTTGGAGGCAATTGAATTATCATATTTACATTCAAAAATTTTCACTTATCCAGTGATAGTTTCTCTCTTTTATCGCCTTTGAAGCATGCATGTCAAAGAAAACCGGAGAATGTTTCTTCTCTCTTTTATGCGAGAGGTGAGGTTCGAAGATTATTGAACAAATATTTCAGAAACTATGCGGTTAACGAGAATTTAACAAGAGACCTTTTTTTTAATCCATAAAATTTCGAACGAAAAAATGTCCCGATAACTTTTCCTCAAGGTCCTCGTTTCGAAGATATTTGCAAATTCCGATGGAATTCGGTACTGAAGTGGTACAACAAGATGAGTCGAAATTTTTCACTGTACATTCTTTGGCAAATACCTTTGGAACGAGTTAGTTCAGGTGAATTTGTCAAGAGACCTTTTTTGTAGGAAATTTTATGGGCTACAAAGGAGGGAGAATAATAAATTCTTCTACGTCCCATTATTTTCGAGACATTCTTAAAATAAGCGACATGTGATTCTTGCAAGTATTCTCCTTTACCACTTTCGTGCGGAATTCTCTCGTTCATCTAATTTCACCATTACTACGGTTAATCTCTCCGAGGGATGAGTTATGGTAAAAATGGAAGATAATTCTCAATTTGACTTTTGAAATCAAATAATATTTCTCGTCTCCACTTTGATGTAAATGAAAGTTCAATAAGTTTTATTCAAATTCACTCATTTAATCAAAGTATCGTTGACAACAACTTGTCCGTTGGAATTTCGAGTTAATTATATTTGTCAGCTGAGATAGGATTCCCGAGCTTAGTCAACAGTAGTTTACTTCTTCGGTACAAAGTTCACAAGTACAAATCTGAGTTGAAATTTAATTTCCCATCTAAATGTCATAAACATCTGTGGAAATTCCACGAAGAAGCGAAATCTTTGGAAACTATTGGATATCATGAAAGATTCTTCATTTTGTTATCAGAGATAATAATTTAAGTTTCTCTCATTCTTACTTCATTTAATTTTCTAGTGACTCCAAAGAATGTTTGAATATTGGTTAAGTACACTTAGCTCGTTCATTCCATTTCATTACGCAATTATTCAATTTTATTGAAATTATTCATCCACATAAAAGATCTTTGTGTCAATAGTTACACTGGTTAAGCGTATGGATAGAATGGAAATTATTCACGCTTGAGTTTATTTGATCTTCAATTTCATCGACAAACAAATCAAACTAATTCGAAGAGAGAGAAGAATCATTTTTAATTTTTTTTTTCTTTACGGAAAGATAAGTCGGAAAATTATGTTCACTTTATTTTGTGAATATTTTCGGAATTACTGGGTGTATGAGAATTTATCTAGAAAGCTTTTTCGTAGAAAATTTTTTGGACCATAGAAAAGCTCTATCGTTAACTTTTTATTACCGAACGAACAACATTCTTTAAAAAAAATTTTCATCATAAAAAGTCGAAATGAAAGTACCGCGAATGTTTAAATAAAGTAAGAAAAATAATTATCAAAAATAAATTGAATCAATCCCGACAAATGATCCTGTCTATCTGAATTTATTCTCAACTACTACCGTAAAAAATCCAACATTCATCTTGTCAAAATGTTTCCTCATTCGATTTCACTTCCAAAAGGTATTTTCCTTATCTTCATCGATCTCTTGCACTTTTAGACACTCAGGATATGTGGATAAAGAGTTTACAGAGAGGAAAAAGCGAATAAAGAGAAAGGAGAATGAAAAATAAGGAACAAAAAGAATGAAAATAAGAAAGAAGAATGAGATGAAGGTGGAAGTGTAAGGAAAGATAACGAGAAAACAGTCCATGGGGAAAAAGAGTTTTCTAACTCGTTACAGAGTAACACCAACGTACATTGTACAAAGTAATACCACAAGGAGGTAAAACTCGTTTCACGAGGAAAAACATTCAAACAATCGGTTATACTCTTAAATCCAAACGCAAATAACACGTACATCTTTCTCCACATTTTCCCTTTATTTCCATTTATTCTTTGATTTCCTTTTTCTTTTCATTTCGTTTATTTATTTTCTCTTCAAATCCATTTATGTCGATTGGGAGAAAGAGGTAAGGGAACAACTGAGAAAAAAAAGAAAATTGAATAAATACAGTTTCAAGTTCTTTTTGTTCAATTTTGTTTAAAGTACTTCTGTATAACTCACTCCTCCTCTTTTCGCTCTCCCTCTTTTCTTTTTTACAATCGACTACAGTCGTTTGTACACTCCATGGATAAACTCGATACAAACTGCGTTTAACTCGATACTCTCTGATTGTCCTCTCTTATCTACAGTATTTTTCACAATTTCTGCTGCACTACGGAACAAAGTGATCGTTCAATTTATTTACTTGAATTACAGGATTCAAAGGGACAAAAAATATCACGTGGTGAAATTATTATGGTTTCCTCAGTTTCCCGGGGAAACTCACGCGATTTTTTTTAAACGAGCAATAATTATTTTCAAGCCAATTTCCTCATCAATTATTCGAGGGCTTATGGGACATGAAAGTTTATTGAATCCCGAAAACTTCCGGCTAAATCTGTTTAAATATTTATCGAATGTAAAATTATCTTTTTATCGTCTCGATAGATCATCCCTACACTGCTAATAAAAAACGAGGTGATACGTGAAGGGTCAAAGGGTCATGGGAGAATTATTATAGAAATAAAAAACTTTAAATATTTAACGAGACACGAAATGAATTAATACTCTTCATTTAAAAATAATGGTATTGATGAAATCGATTTTTTGGTTATTTCACAACCATGTAAAATTGATATTTGTGTTTCTACGGTATAATTCATATTCGTTATTTAATAAATTTTCATTTTATTTCTCGTGGAATTGAAGCAAGAATTTTGATCCAATAATTTACACGAGTTATTCATTGAAAATAAAAATTCAGTCAATTTTTGCGGAATAATTCGGAATCAGAGAGCATAAAAAATTCGATAAAGAATGGAATGAAAATTAGAACAATTAATTTAATTTTATAGGTCGAAAGAGTTTGAGTTTCTATCCTGTCGAGCAGTACAATGACTCGAGACTACACTTCTATCGTGTGGACAGACAACAGATGGGTGTATATATGTGTATCGCGAAAAACGATGTACCGCCATCGGTCAGTAAGCGAGTTACCCTAGAAGTCAATTGTAAGTATCGTTATTTAAAAAATTCACTGATAAAAAATCATTTGATATTATTCATCTCCATGCTCCAACGTTTTTTTTGCCCTCGTGTTTCGAGAGATTGAAATATCAGTGAATTCAGTCGAGATACACATGTGGTACAGAATTATTCACGAGCACTGATATTGCTGAAATTTTCATACACTGGGAAATGTTGAAATATTTGAAGCATATTAAATCAAAAAAACTACACGTGACATGTTATAAATGTGCTGATGTATAACAATTTTTATTCATTCGATTTTTCCTGCTTTTTACCGTTCGAAAATTTCATAACACACTAATTTAAAAAAATTTTCTCGTTTCCTATTTTTTTACGGTTGAAACGTACGTAATATCAGTTGCACCTGCAGTGGAAGTACGTACACAGCTGATGGGCGCACCATTGGATAAGTCAGTACAGTTGGATTGCTCGATTGAGGCACATCCGAACACGATAAACTTTTGGGAGAAGAATAGAACGGGAATGCTACTCGATGGGTAAGAATATCTTTCTTTCTATCAATCAAACTTACATCTTTGCCTTATCAATGTTGAATCAGAACTTATCTTCAGATCTTCCAAACAGCGATAACTATCTCAATCTATCTCCTGGGAAATTTTTAGTAGAAAAGTCAGCATTATTCTTTTCTACTCTTCTTTTCGTGGGTTAAGATTGATGCGGGTTGCAGATCCTTTTTAAAAAAGTGGTTATTTTTAGAATTTAAAATTTCATCAAAAATCCGTTAGAAATTAGTCATATCAATGGGAAATTATCTCAGCTTTCATTTGCAACCGGAATTCGCGAAGAACAGAGAATTTCCGATGTTGGAAAAGAAAAATTCTGGCTTCAGAAAATTTTCCTGTTCATTCACAACAAATACTTGAAAATTCTTTCATGAACCCTCAATTCCACTCATTCACCCTTCTTCACAATTTCCCCAAATCACTAATAAATAATAATATAATTAAATAAAAAGTCTTCCGTAATTAATTCCAGCCCCAAATACGAAATAACTGAAAAACGAACAGGTTATCACGTGATAATGACCTTAATTATAAAGAAATTCACACGTGAGGACGTGGGCAGTTACCACTGCATCGCTTCAAACAGCCTGGGAAGGGCTGAGGGTTCCACAAGGCTCTACGGTAATTAATTTCTCTTCCCTAGAAAACAAAAAGCCCCTCCTACCAGCTCCTCGATAATTTTTAACCCCGTTAACTTTGTGCCCCTCTTTTATTCCAGAAATTGAAGTCAAAGACGACGTGATAGTAGGCGGTAAGTTTAAAACAAAAACAATGTAAGAGAAAAAAAAGGCGGCCAGGAAAAAACGTAGAACAAAAAATAATGCAGAACGCTTCAGTTGCAGTCTCTAAATATTTTTATTTTGCAGCAGGACTGGCAGAAGTTGCGCGTGGCACAAGCTCAGCATCCTTCTCCGTTCTATACAGCCAATACTACGTAATACTTAGTGTTATTCCAGTCGTACGAATCGTGTGTGCGCGGTGAATAAAACACATACACACGTAGAGACACACACACATACACACATGAACACAAACTGATGCGGCATTCGATATATATATAAATAAAAAAAAACGGACTGCCCTGTAATTCAGAATAAAAGGTTTCTGTCCGTGTACATTTTTTTCCGTTGAAACAACGAGGAATTGACCAGTGTACTCGTACATGTACCACTGTTTTGTGCCAAAATAAAGAGAAATTGAAAAAGAAAAAATAATAATACGGGCGATCAAGCCTTATCTCCGCAGAGTTAACAAAAAGCATCCGGTAACTCACTTTTCATCCTCGACGAGAGGTAAAACCGATGATAACATATAAATTTATGATTAGAAGAATGAAAAATAAGTGAAAAAATATATTTGTCGTCAGCCTAAACTGTATATTCGTCTTTTCTTATCGCGCCCTCTTCCCACGTGTTAGTACGCAGCCCCAGTCTTTTTGGAACAATTTTTATTTTTTCAGGGTCACAATGAAAATTGATATTGTTAGATTTCGTCTTGATTTTTGTGCCAAAACACCAAAGTAAAATTACGTGAAATTAATGAATAATCAAATTATTCGATGAAAGGAAGAGAAATGTCATTTTTTTTCACATATCAAATAAAAACGTATCTTCAATCGTGCATATCTCATGTGAATGACTGGAAATTTATACATTATTATTTTCTCTAATGTAAACATGGCTTTTTGACAGTTATAAAGTGAAATAAAGATTTCAAAGATGAATAACACTAAGATTAAATCAATCGAGGCTGTAAATGAGTGAAATATAAAGTTTTTCATTAATTTTGATGATCGAAGACGAAATTTACGAATTCATTATTGAATTGAAGAATATTCGAGATTTTTCGGAGTGAACAAAATAAGAATAATCATTTTTTATATCGCGACAGATTCCCTTTTTGTGAATAAAACGATAAAATCTCCCACATCATGCCGAACAATAGACAAAAAAAGACTTTTTGCAAGATATCGTCTACTTTAAACCCGTTACTTTTTAATGATCAGTTTGTACGTTTAATAAACATATGAAGGGTGCATGAAAGATGCATTGTTTTGCTCACAGAAAAAATTACGATCTCATTCAACTTCATCTCTGCGTTCTTATTGGACAAGAGTAAGTAAGTGGAAAATAATGAAAGAAATGAGAAAAGAATAAAGAAATAAGCGCGCGTGATACTGCATTTGTTAGGATAATTTAACGGCGATGAAAAAATGGAGAAAAAAATCAAGAGAGAAAGAAATTACGTTAATACGGGCCTCGGAGAAATTTATTTGTAGCCGCAAATGTTTAGGGCTATTCTAGCGTGAATTAAATGAAAATAATAATAAAAGTCCTTCTTTTTATTCGAACTTTTTTCATGAATGTATTTTTTGCAAAAGTGTTGGCAATGTATGCGTGATATCCATAATTGAAAAAAAATGTGTGTCTGTGTATATACACTGAAAATGTGTGTGCAAAAGAGAGAGTGCGATTAAAAAACGAGAAAAAATATGGAAAATGTATGTAAGGCATGTACTAACTGTGTTATTTATTAAAACGCAAAATAATGTCACAGTGCTCTATTTTTTCGTGCTTGCCCGGCAATTCGGACACCCACTCGACTGACACAAACATATGATATGGAAATGAGAATAATGAATAAAAATAAAAAATTCATGAGATATTTAATCGTTCATTTATTTTTTCCCCTCATTTTTTCATATTTTTGTCAACAAATCGTCGAGCATTTTTTTTTCTCGAAAAAGAACAAATGAAAAGTTAATCAAGGAGTTTTCTGCTAATTGCATCCTGAGGGAGACAAATCCACTGCGAGTGAGTGAAATAAGGTGAGTGGTTTTTGGTTGAAATACTGTGTTTTGGAATATTTCAGATTCTTTTTTGTAAATCTTGTTCTGATATGAAGTTGATCAACATTATAATAAGGGAGAATTTTTTTTATGAAGAGAGAGAAAGAGAGAGAGGCCAATAAATACTAGCTTCGAATTAAAATTCGAAACAAATGTATTATTTTTTGCCATTATGTAGATCAACGTATTTTTCCTCCGATACCTCAAAATTTACGGGTAAACTATTTTCACCATGAATTTATACAAAATTCCTGAAAATATACAAAAAAAAATCATCTTTGAGGTAACATTAAGAAAAGAGGGATTTACTGTAATTGAGAACACTGGGATACTACCTCAAATTTTTTCTTCTTTCCTCATTAAAATTCAACTATCTATGCCACAAGCAGTGTTTAAATAAATCGACTTGCCTCAAGCCTGAAATCCGGTGTTCATTGAAAACCTTCGCCTTCCCAACTTCCGGCCACTCAAAATTTCATCTATAACACACTCTGATTTCTTGATATTCTCCAAATACTCGAATAAAATCATCCTCTGGTATTACCTCTTCACTGCGGGAATAAATTCAATAAAACATCGAAAGTCCTCATGCAACAATTAATTGATTGCAGAAAAGATTCATGGAGTAGACGAATCCTTTATCCACCGGATTAACCGTTCAAATATCCCATCAAGTAATAAATTAAAAGGATTGAAAATTCAAACAAGTTGGCAGACGAGACAAATGCAGAATGAAATTTTCATTGGAGCTTAAATAAATGAGGAACTCAGAAGATTGGAGGACGTTGAACGCCGTAATATATGAAAAATAAGAAAGCTTTTATGCACACATTTCAAGTGAATGAAAGTTTCATGGAGACCGGGGAATCCCAGATGATTCTTCCAACTGTTTTATCGACAGGCAGTATATGACGAGAACTCTTTCACTGGAAATTATTCATGCAGTATGATTTAAAATGTCGGAGCAATTCATTATAAAGCATGCTGTTCCATTTTCACGAGAGAAATTTTACTGAATAGACTTTGTAATGAGCTGACAATGACAGTCTCACCAAGTCTCGTACACTGTAAACTTAACTTATTACCATATAAACTCGTATGGTAACAGTTGTAAATTGAAGGGCTCTATTATTCATGGATTTTAGGAGGATAAACTTGGATTACGCTTCTTCTATCGTTACGCCTAACTGAAACATCTTGTAACTCTCATTGAACTAATTGACAAACACGCAACGAAAAAGCCATTCGAAAAATTGAGACAATTCAGAAACGTTTGGAAACACAAACTGCTGTTTCGATTATTCAAAATTCATTGGATTATCGTTTCATCTTGCTATGAATTGAGGATTGAGTGATAACGGAGATGTAACTGTGAGTAATTCAGAAACACCAATCACACTTTAACACTGATCGAATTTCTGGTAAAGTTCACGAGACTGTAGCAAACTTGTCAATTTCACTGACATTAGATCTGTTGGATTCTCGGTGGAACATTTCTCAATTCGCTTTGATTTATTATGAACTTATACGAAGTTTCTAGTAGTTGAGGGGTAATTCATTGTTCAGTTGTAATCAAGTTTCTTTGGGGAAAAAAACTCGTGTTGCGAGGGGGTAGCTTGTGTTCAATCATTGTTGATCATCAATTATTTAGAGTACGTATTTCGTATTCAGGGGAGCAACAATGATGTGTTTACCAAGCTGGGCCAGTGTGGTTCGGTAGTTTAGTGGTGAAAAAGGACGCGCTCGAGAGTTACATGTTAATTGTTTTGGAAATATCCTTGAAGCTATGGGATTTGGGAGAATCAGCCAGGGGAGCTCCTTTGTAGATCGTATAATTGCCGACGAAAAAGGTTTTTCAAAAATTTTCTGTAAATATCTGACAAAGATGTTGACAAGATAATTCATCCCAAGAGGATAAATTAAATTACCTCAATTTTCGAAATTAATGAAGTTTTTTATTCCTGGAAACAGATTGGTTCGGGAGGAGAATCAATTGATTACATGCATCAGAATTTAAGAGGAGCCACTCATTGAAATATTCAGTGGATATTTCCGTTGCATCTCAGGTTTCTCCATCGTGGGAGGAAACCAATTGAATATTGAAATATGGGGCAGAATGGATGAAAGAGAATTATTTCTTTTCTCAATGACTTCATTGAAAAACTGACGGAATTTCCGACGGAAACATATTTCAGAATTAATTTTTGAAAATAATCGAGGAATTTATTGTTTTCTCCGAAAATTGAAAACCTGATTCTTCCTATTCTCGAAAATTCTCAATTCAAAATCTTCAGCACACGCGTAAAGTACAGTTTTTTATTGCAGAACGTATGGAAAGTACTACAAACCGTACGCGAAGCGTTACTTTCCGCACGGCGTGCGATAAAATCGTTTCGAAATCATTTAAATCGATGGAAAATGAACTCACGTTGGAGCTGAATCTTGAATGTTCGTGCTGCGACAATGAGAACCAGATATATTCGCGAACAACTGAAGATTTGCGAAAACAGGACAGATTGGCGCTTCATTTTTTCGCCGATGCAGTCAAATTCATAGGGAATACTCGAGAATCCACTTTAACAATTGATTATATGCATCAGAATTCAGAAGGAGCCACTCATTGAAACACACTCATTCATCGGATATTTCCGTTGCATCTTAGGTTCCTCCATCACGGGAGGAAACCAATTGAATATTGAAATATGGGGCAAAATGGGTGAAAGAAAATTATTGTTTCTTTTTTAATGATTTCATTGACAAGCTGACGAAATTTCTGATGGAAACACAGGTCAGATATATTCTCAAAAAACTAACGATTTGCGTAAAAAGGACGGATTAGCGCTCGAATTTTTGAAATTTTAAGAATCACTGAGAAAAAATCTATTTTGAATCGTTTGATTGGATTGTTCACTTTGCACCACTTTCCTTGTAGTGAAACGGTGAAATAAAAAAATAAGTCGATTCTATTGTGAACAATATCTCGGAATTAAAGATGCAGAAATTGTTAGATCTTTCTACAGAGCAGAATAAGACCTAAAAAAAGGTCTCAACAATAAAAATGGAATCTACGTTACATTCCCAGATATTTAAAAAAAACTACTGCATAGAATCTAACATAATCTACTAATTGTCCACTGACTTCTGAATTCCAAAGCAAACGATGCCACTATTTTATCCATCTCCTGCTGCTATCTATTACTCCTCGATTAAACTACTACCGACGGAACTCGGTTCAACAGCTGCAAACGCAAATGAGCAGTTTATCAGCTGCTCATAAATTGTGAATGAGAGCCACTGCACTTTTAAACACGATGAAACTACTGTACCCGATGGAGATGGCACGTCATTCGCATTTAAATCAGCCACTGAGGACATCATGACACTTCTGTACATAAACTACAATTTTTATTTAATTCTTCCTGATTCAATTATTCATATATATCGAATTCTTTCCCCAATTAATTCCTGAACAAGTTGAGGATTGCATTCC
>JABSMS010012892.1:0-12964 GCA_018902275.1 Aleiodes sp. PSUC_FEM 10030003
CGATCAACAAATTTCTTTCACTTCTACTTTTTGTCACCGCCGGGAATCGAACCCTGGTCGCCCAGTTGGTAGTAAAGTCACCTTACCGCTCAACTGAACCATTAATTCCATCTTTTATGTTATTATAGCTATATTTAAGCTGCACTGTTTGGAAAAAATCGAAGATTCAGTATCAATATGTACGGCAAATTTCAAAAACGCAATTTTAGTTCTAGTTGAGACAAAATTATCTTCGAAATTTCAGTTGCACGCTTCCGATTGTAGTTTACTACTTACTTCGCAGATATTTATTCGATTATAACGAGAGTAGTGTTAAAAATTGCTGAAAATAGTGTAAAGTGCGCTAGACAAACTTTCCAATAATCCCTTGTGAATTTCCATCAGCAATGGCGGCGACACGGTCATCAACAAGTCGACCAAATTTCTCGTTTCTAATTATACTCTAATTAGTTCAATTGTTCGTTGAGGGGCGACGGTGGTCTAGAATTTTGAAGAAATCTATTTTTTCCCTATTATTTCGAAATTATCGTCTTTAGAGAAAATCCTGTTAAATTTTCGTAAGGATATTAAGGATATTTCAGCTTCTACAGCCTTCTTAGCCGGTAGCCCCATGAATGAATGTCTCGTTCGTACTTTGAATTCATTTATCCCGAAACTACTTTTTTTCTGCATGGTGAGTGAGAAAAAAAACTATTCAGCCGACTCATTTGAAATTTTAATATGTTATTCAGAACACCAGTGGCTATGGCCGGAACTAAAATGAAAATTTTATCCGAAAAACTTCACATTTTCATTAAAAAACTGGCTAAAAATAACCTGTTTTTCAGAATTTCAATTTCAAAAGCGCGTCATTCTGTCAATTTCCAAGATTTTTCTTTTGTTCTAGTTCCAGCCATAACTGCATTCATACTGATTGATCATCTTTTTGGTTTTTATTTCTCAGATGAATAGAAGAGTCACAATCTCCCCCACCGCCCAAGTCCATTTTTTTAGAAGGTCTTATTTAGCGCCGTTTTAACATAATTAAACATTTTTCCAATTGGAAAAAAAAAATTTGTCTGCAGCATGAGTGTTATAATATATTACAAAGTTTGAAGATTGGTCTTCATTATTTTAACTTCCAAGAAAAATTCTGAAAATTTGAAAGATTTTCGAATGCTAGACCACCGATCCCCCTCAAACTCTTCAAATTATTGTCTTGCGCAATTCAAAAATAAATCAGTGATTTTTCTGAGCATTCTATGAGGGAAAAGTAGTAAACTAAGAAACAGCACTTTGTGACTAAAGAATTATCTAGAAAATTATCTACGTATTGTTTTCTAGACAGTCCATCCGGGCCTCAATGCGAAAAAATAATCATGCTACGCAGAAAAAGGTGTTTCAAGTTTTGAATTATATTTTCTTTCTAATTTTTTTAATCTTAATTTTTTGCTACTACCGTATTGAAAACGTAAGTTAGGGAAAGATGGAAACAGATGCAATCCCAGTTTTGATTGATATTTTTCTGTGCTTTTGCTGAAAAGCAATTTTTTTTCTTCTGCATTGTGAAATTTATCCGTAATTTACATATTTCTTACTAATTTGAGATATTTCATTCCCATTACTGCAATTCTCAACAAGTTTGATTACTATTGTATCATGAACGGTGTGGCGAAAAATTCTGAAACAGATCTGAAAAACATAAAAAAAACTATGATTTCCAAGATCTACTCAGACAAAAAGAGTGGTCATTCTAGCGGACCGAGTTTGAAAGTTGCAGCTTTGATTCTGAAATTAAAATTGACAGTAAAATGAGAGTGGAATCAGAGTTGCTAGTTTTGACCTAACCTTCAACTTTTCCGGAAAAGTGAGAGTTGGATCAGAGATAGCTCTGATTCCACTCTCAACTTCTTCGGAAAAGTGAAAGTTTAATCAGAGTGCCACTCTTAACTGAGAACTAGTTGAAGAAAAAAAAATTATGAAACTTGATGTAATTAAAAAAAATGAACTATTAATTATGTATTCTCTATAACAAGTAGTATCATTAAAAAGATGAAATTTTCGTGAATCTGAAATGCCAAAAACAAGTCATCTATGACTTGTATGAATTGCGAAATAAATTAATGAAAATGAAAATATAAAAGTTTGATTGTTTCAATCAGCTGACTGAGTATATGCGCGCGCAGAACCGCGGCCAGTGGTACTCATCTACTATATATTTAAAACCAAGAAAAATGAATTAATTTTCAATAAACTAAAGTTCAATGTATTACTGTGACGATTACTAATGAATTCTCTATTCATTATCAATTCTTTAAAATTAATTTCAACGCGACTTTCACTTTGAACATTACTCTCAGCCATAAATATGTAGTAGATGAGTACCACTGGACGGGGTACTGCACGCACATATCCTCAGTCAGCTGATTGAAAAAATCAAACTTTTATATTTTTATTCGCATTAATTTACTCTGATTCTCAGCAGAGCTGAGTTTTTAGAAAAAGTTAAGAGTGAAATCAGAATTGCACTGTCCCCGGGTAAAAATAGTCATAGATGAACATATATGTCCATACATAGGAATGCATGGGGCACACATGATCATATTTCTCCCAGAGAACCGGTCATGTACGATCATGTATGAGGCATATATGTACATATATGAAACATGTACGGTCAACTATGATCATCTATTCCGGTGAGAAGCGGACATGTATAGGCATATATGAGACATATACGTACATACATGAAGCTTATATGGACATATATAAACATATATGATCATTTTTTTCTTCAAAAGCCGGAGATGGATGAGCATATGTCAGACATATACTACCTACATGAAGCATATATGGACATAGATGGGCATATAGGATCATATTTGAGCCATGTATGGACGTATGTGATCTTATATGACTTTGAAGACTGAGTAGGCATGGGCATATATGAGACATATACGACACATATATGACTATGTGTGGACAAATTTGCTCTCCGAGGAAGAAGGTCAATATGAGTGGCAATGAACCTCAGTTCAAAATGATTAAAATTTGAGTGATGATATTAGTTCTCATCATATTATCCATATATGTTCATATTAAAATATTTGTCCGTGTATCATACATGAACATATTGTCATATATGTCCATAGATGTTCAGACACGTACATGTACGGCCAATTTGCAATTTTGATCTCAAAATCGGTCTGAGTTCACTTCAACTTTACTCTGAAGCCGGCCCGTTAGTGCAGCGGAGGAAGTCAAGTCCTCAATAATATCTTGAAGTGATAGAATTTTATATCGAAGCGCATCAGTAATAAGATGTAGGGTCAAAAAAGACGACCCTAACGGAAGGGTCAATCGGCGTTCGATTACTCAATCCAATTGTTCACTCAGTCGATGGCCGATGGATTACGATTCGATGATAATGGTGAATTTTAGTAGTGCAAAAATGATATTGGGATACATGAACTAAAATTTTATATTATTACTTGATGAAGCATCGATTCAGAGCAGTACTCATTCATGTTAATTTATCCTTTACGCTAACAAAATTTACTATCATCATCGACTCCTGCTCCATCTGTCATCGACTCAGTGAACAATTGGATTCAGTAATCGAATGTCACTCGACCATTCCGTAAGGGGAGACTCCGAGAAATTTTGACCAATAGAGGATATCCACGATTTAAAGAGAAGCACATTCCGAACGTATTCCGTCTTCTATAAACGAAAATTGAAGACAGTTTTCCTTTTCTCTATTAACTGTAGAATAATAACAAGTTAAAAATTGACATTTTTAAATACTCTGAAATCTACTGTGACGTCACTACGCCAGATAGAGCTGAGAGCAAATCAGGGGCGTTTCTTAACCTAATCTGTATATTCTTTCCTGATCTGATTGTAGGGAGAGCGCGGCATTCGACATTTCTCGAAATATAAATATCGTGTAGAGACATCACAAACGTTTTTCAGTCGTTTGAAAAGGTACAATTTTTAATTGTTAATTATGCAGTAATTAACTGCTGTTTTCACAAACCATTCCTTTTTCTGCATAATCAGTGTCAGTCAAACATTTCCCAGGAAGAATTTTGTCTTTCTGAAATGTATGCAAGCTCCCTATTCATTTTCTCCGTGCAATTTTTATGGTTTTGGCAGGATGCTGAAATTTACTGAAGACACATAACACTCTACAATAAAGGTCTCCATAAAATTCATTATCTCACTTAGATTCCTAAATATCCAAGATTGAACTGAAAAATACAATTCCCTCATTTCACCTAATTTATTAATTTAGTTATGAAGCAATTAATTATTTTCAGTTTAATTTTTTAGTGATTATTGAATCAAGAAAAATTAAAATGCGTCCTAAATTGAGACTCTGCGATTGTTCAGTGGCTTGCGTCAGATAAAAATAAATTGGCGTTTAGATAGAAAAAATGTATCCAGTAATTAAGTAATTTTTTAAATTTATAATGAAGGAAGAGTTAAAGCGGAAAAGAATCATGAAATTTTTAACTTTATGTTCATGTCCTTAATCTTCTTTTGGGTTAACAATTCGAGATAATCGACAATTTGGAATATTTACAAGTATATTGGTAAAAAACAAATTTAAATAATTTTTGAAAATCACTTTCTATTTATTATCACGAAATTTTCAAGTAAAATTAAATCGTTTGAATTTACGACGAATTTTCACTCATAACTTTAGCACAAAATTTTACAATAATCCACGCACTATAGATTGTTCGCTGATTCCATTGTAGAAAGGTTAAGAAATTACCAAATAACCAATAATCGGAGATCAATAAAAAGGGAATTATGGAACAAATTCTTAGTTGAATTCTTCCGTCATTTTTGGATGTTACCACAAAACGGCCGTCATGCCCCCCGGAAAAAATAATATAAAAAATAATTGATGAAAGAAATATTTATACACCCATTTTGTATGACACTAGAACAATAAGTCACGTTTTTAATTATAAATAGTATGTAAAGAACAGACAAATTAATCTTGTACAATACATATAGCACAAATAATAATCGTCCCAGACGAATTTTACGAGCTTCATCCCACAGCCATGGGCTCACTGAGCAATTTTTTCTTATTAATTTAAAAAAAAAAAAACATTCAATAATGAAATAATGATGTCCAAGTTATTGATTGTAGTAAGTAGTGCGTCATTGCGTAGCCATTCAAAAAATGAAGTCTAAAACCATAATACGATTTTCATGAAACAGTCCATTATTCACCACAGGCGGGAAAAAGGTAAACCAAACAAGAATTCCTCGCTCGAGCGGAGCGAGGGCCACAAAGTCTTGTTTGATGGACCTTATTCGCAGCCTAGGTGAGTGTATTATTTTTCTACCACCTTGGGACAAAACATAATTATATCTGTGGTGGAAAGAACAAGCGAAAAATCTTGCATTTCTGCTGAAAAACTGTAGAAATTCAATTTTTTCAAAAATCATTTATTTTCAATCAAAGTTTTCGTCATTAAAAAAAAAACATTTAATTCCTCCCAAATGAAAAACTATGTTATTCGAATATTATTATTATATTGTCGTCAGTTATTCAAACTACGAAGACAGCTAGGAAAGAAAGATAAAGGAACACCGTTGAACGCCAATTGTACTGTTCCATTGCAAACGAGGAACGAAAATGATTCATTCGAGAAGAAAAAAAAAGAAACTATTATTATGTAACAGGAAAATGAGAGGCGAAAAAACCGGAATCTCTTGATGTTGTGTCCAATTCGTAATTTACATACGTAGTACTGTCTAATATATTTCATTAATCGAAGAAATAAAAGATACAATAAAGAATGATGAGAATATGAGTGAATTTGTCTTATCATTCTGAAATTATTTCAGTAGTAAAGTGGTAAAGGGAGTTAAGTCATATAGGATTGCCATACATACTTAACTCCCTTTACCACTTCGCTACTGATTTAAATGTTTATTAATTCCAGACTGGTCCCCTCATGAGGGAAACGGCGAAAAAATTATTTTGATTTTATTACGTTGAACACGCAGCACGAGAAATAACTTTGAAAAAGAATCAAAAGTCTTGATAAAACTTGGAGATCTTTTGTTTAATTTTATATCAATCAATGAGTCTGTAATAGAATCATTTAGAAAGCACCAGTATAGGGTTGAAATTCTTTCAGTGCATGCTCATATTATCGCCATGGAGCCAAAGGGAAGTACAAGTGATGTTTATACACGCACAAAACGGAAGACGTATTCCGTCGCGGAAGATACGCGGAATAATTTTACACCGGATTTCACGCATTTTTAATTCATTTTTGCTAGAAATTAAGTTATTGTTCGAAAGTGGATTTTTGAAGAACCTTTCTCAATTCGCTTCGAAAATCAATGGAAAACAGTTGGTTTGCCGTTGACCTCAACACAACGCTGCACTCATTAAAACGTGCCAAATGTTCGATAAGTAAGGAAAATGAACAATAAACAACGAAACTTTAATTATATTTTATCCGACCTTGGTATTAATTCATAAATGATAATTCAGCTTTTTTGGTCACTGCTCGATATCAATAAATGAAGTTGAATGAACTAAATTCATCAATATGACAGTAACCAAAAAAGGCTGAATTCACTTATTTATGAATAAAAAAAATAATTTTCGTGAAAAATATTAAAAATGAAAACTTCTATTGCATTCTTTTGCATTCAATTAAGGAGGTACTGCAGTTTCTAGACCAACACAAGGAAACGTGTTAGAGTTCTAAAACTTTCTGAATTACTTTATTGAGTGACTAGCTAACTATCCCCACTTCGCTTGGGCAGATTTTTTTATTAATATTAAAACTTAATCCTCGCTTTGCTTGGATAAAGCCAGTCGGCTGCTATCAAATATAAATTTCAAGCCATTCTGGCTTGAAATCTCTGCCGTGAGGCGTATCCACGTCATCATTCTCGACAATTCTAAACGTTATTGTCCTATAAAATTCTAGAAACTTCTAGCAGTTGCTGTTCTAGAACATTCTGGAATATGGTCCAGAACAAACATCAAAATTCGAAAATATCCCAAAAGGTTCTGGACCTTTCCACCCGATTTTCAGTTTATAGAATATTCTGAAACATTTTGAAACAGGGAAGTCTCTTCAAACGTAAAGAACCGTCTGGAATAACCTCGAACATTCCAGAACTGGACATCTCTTCGCTGGTTCAGGAACATTCGCGAGGATCTCAGAATGCTCTGGAAGTTTGAAGGGATTTTCGTTATCAGTTTCAAGAATATTCTAGAGCCCTCCACGTATGAAAATTTCCTACAGACGGTCCATGCACATATGAAAATTCCTATTAAAAATTTTTCTTTCTATAAGAAATTGGAACCTTTCTTATAAGAATGGTTCCAATCTTTTATAGGAAAAAAAATTTTCTCATAGAAATTTTCATATGTGTGGTCAGGGCCATGCACCTGTCCATAGATTCTCCATGGCCAGTTCATGGATATTTAAGAACTTTGTCCATGGACTTGTGGTCTACGGACATAGATTTTGGTTTGTACATGGACTGGAGTTCACTGTTCACAGAATTAGTCATAAATTGAATGAAAGGATATCCATTGATGCGAGCTAATTCATTTGTCCATAGCCGAAGTCTATGGGAAAAAAAGTAGGAAATTGAAAAAAAATGTCCATGTCCATAGTCCATGGTCATGTCCATGGAAAGTTTTTAAATATCCATGGACAGATCATGGAAAATCTATGGACATGTCCCAGACCATGAACCGTTCATAGGAATTTTTCATACGTGTCTTGAATGTTCTGAAAGGATAAGTCTCGTCGATGGTCTTGAGCTGTCTGGAACATTCTAAAACATACCCGGGAATTTAAGAACTGAACGTTCTTGAACATTCTGGAAAACTATTACGTTCTGAGAAGTTCTAGGACAGTGCATTGGTGCGATGACCTATTTTGCCCAATATCTCCCAAACTAACCTTTGCAGCATCACACGTAAAGAAATTTCCATGGCGGCCGCCATGGCCGTGCCATCACAAATTTGCCGCTTCTCTATGGCAGTTCTGAATTACACATGACAATCAGCCATGGCGTATTCCTCTATGACAGAATTCTTACTGATTCACTGAATAGAGAGACTTTTCTTCACAAAATGAGAAATCGAGCATGAAATCTTTGGTTACTGAAAAATGAAGCAAATTGTGTCATGGAGAAAAACACCATGGAAAAAAATTGCCATGGAGACGCGGCAAATTTGTGATGGTGCGGCGATGGCGGCCGCCATGGAAATTTCTTTACGTGCAAACTCAAAACATTTTCATGGATGAGAGGCAGCGTTGCCAGCCCTACGGTTTAAACAGGAGATCTCCCGCTGCTGACAAAAATATCCTGTTCTACTACTCACCCACGAGATCTACCGTTTTTTCAGAATCTGTGGTAACTACTATTTTTCCAATCAATTATCTCAATTTATGTCTTTTTATTCACATCGCTGCATGGAATTCGAAATTCTATCGTTACATACAATATTATTCCCTGAATTTACAGGCGGCGTATGGTGTGTTCGACGCAGTGTTGCCAGACCTACTATTCTAGCAGAAGATCTCCAGCTTTTAGAAAAAATCTCTTGTTCTACTACTAACACCCAAAGATTTATTCGCTCAATAACCGAGGCGAATTAGACCGAAATCATCGTTTAGGTCGGAAAAATTAATGGTAGCATTTTTTTCGCGAATCGTTAGGAGAGGTCACAAGAAGTCTAAATCCTGATTTTCGGGATGCCAGCCCTTCTGCGTTGTCCACCATCTTAAATTTAGGGGTGAGTTTTTAGTTTTCAAAATAACTCGCTTATTTTCAACTTGACGAAAAAAGTTGTAAGATCAAAGTTGTTCCCTATTGAGTCTCCTACAACTTTCGTTCTCATACTTTTTCTTTTAGCATCCATATTTTTTTATTTGAATACAAGGGAAGAGTGTGGAATCTAATTATTAAAAAATTACCTTGTTTGTTATTGACGTTTACGTATAAACGATAAGGAACAAAGTTGTTGGAAATTAAATTTTATACAATTTTGGTTCTCATCATTTTTCTCCTAGGATTGACATTTTCCGACGTACATTGGGAAAAGGTTATTTTTTTGCAAATAAATATTATTCGAAAAATCTGGAAAAATTCCCGAAGATTCAAAATATTTTGAACAATTGATTCCCAGGGGGACGAAAATTTCAACTCAGATTTTTCAATTTTTCACACTCCTAAGAATTTTTTGAAAGATTAAAAAATCTGAGATAAAAACTTTTTCTTCCTCAGAATTGTTTTTTCATAATGTTTCAAAGTTGACGAATTTTTTTAGATTTTTGGAATGATATTCAGTGGCAATTTTTTTTTTTTTAACTGAATGTCGCTTTCCCTCGTGGCAGCGCAAATTTCATCGTCAACAAATTCAACAATCAATCATAATTCAATACTTGATAAATATAAATTCATGATGGTGCATATATTGGAAGAGGGAATTGGAAATTTGTATACTGTGCCGGTATCCTCGGTAGCATATCAACAAAAAAAAAACAAGTATACAAAATATAATCATTCATTTGTGCTTCTGAATGGCAGATATGTGGTAGCCAAAAAATTTTATACCATCATTGGCATATTAGGGATGCTTAATTATGTTTGTATTTCGCGATCACTCCCGACTCGTGCAATATCATATTGACCCCCTGAAGTCAAAAGGGCGTAATGCCTTTTTTTAAATCTGAAAAAAATTGAACCTACATTTAATTTTTCAGAAGAATAATAAGTTACGTCCTTTTATTACTCAGCAAAAAATGGCACTTACGCCCTTTTGATTCTAAGGTGATGATATAATATGAAAAAACTTTTGTTTATATCATAATATAAAAGGGTCTCAAGCATGGAAAATATAGAATAATTTTGTCAACAATGCAATTTCAAAGTTGCGAAAATAGCTTTATCTTATTAAAGATATGAATTTGGAAAATACTATGATAATTTGTACTACTTAAATCCTTTGAAATCCTTTTATCCGTGTATTTCAAGTTTCTAGATCATAGTTTCGCCTGAGTACTGTTAGCTACCCACACACTCAATTTTAAAAAGTCAACAGTATCCGCAAGAGCGGTCCACATAAAAATCATAGAAAGGAACGCGTGCGTATTGTTTGTTTGTTATTCAGGTTCTATTTTATCGTATTGATAAAATTGAAAATTTTTGCGCTAATCATATGTGTTACTTGTTCAATAATTATTGTCCTCTTATCTAGGTAATACTTATTGTCTTTGAAATGAAAATCAGAGACGACTACTCTTGTCTTTATACAAACAGTATCCTGACGAATTAGACGATGGCAGAATGACTCATATCACATTCTGAACTAGAAGGGAACAGGGGTTGCGAGATAAGGGGTATTTATTCAGTTTAGAGCAATGCCAAACCAGAATGGAGTGTTCAAAGAGATCCTCTAAATTCAACAAAGATCAGGATGCTATTAGTTGGACTGACAGAAGAACTGGCGGCTATTATGGTGTAAGATCTAATGGCTCTATTAAGTGTTCACAAGTCAGTTTTATATTTTATATTGCCAGTCATAAAGGAAATTAATTATATCGATTTTTTTCATACATATATGCATAATTCTATTTATTTTAGACGCTAGACGAACTTTTTCATAAAAAGCCATGGGTGAAGACTTTATCCACAGAAGGATCCAACATTCCCATGAAAGATATGGATGACTGCGACGAAATGCTTAAAAACAGTGAGTATATTGGAATGGCATTTTATGTATTTCTGTACTCAGTAAAGTTGACTGAAATTTATGAAAAACTCATTTCTTCAAGACCCTCATGATTTCTAAGTCCATTTTATGCTATCTTTCCCTCATTTAAAAATTTATTATCGTTAAATACTCATTTCTGAATGGAAATTTGAAATTCATTCTAAAAATCTGAAACTTTTACAATGTTATCCTTTATTCATCACATTTTTTTCTTGAGGTTATATAGCCACTTTGTAAGAATCATTTTTTTCAATGTTCAAAACAGAATCTTTTTTTCGTAGGACAGAGAGACAGATAAAACCCAATTTTCTGGTAGTGAACAAAAATTCGACTCGATAACTTTTAAAAAATTAAATCAACTAAATTTTTCTTATACATAGGCCCTTATGGGGTTTGACTTCAAATTTAAATTTCTGTGGTGGAATAAATTCAAACTTGTTTTCAAAAATTAGAGGGCAATTTAAATGAATCCTCTGAATATAATGACGAGAGTAAAATTAGAAGTATCCACTCAACTAAGAAAGGTATTACAGACATTTTTTGCCACATAACTCTATATTGGCGTACAAATCTGGTGCACCTTCTCAATTTCATTTTTCAATAACTAGTATGGATTCGTGGGTTCAAATGATTATACTTACATAAAAAGAATCGCGATCTCTATTAGTAAAAAAAATTAAGCATTCTTTAAAAACTTCATTGTTTTGACTAAACATCCTGAAGTTTTATTGTACATTTTTACAAAGTTTTTTAATCCAGAGAATTCATTCTGAACTATTTTTTGCAATATTTTAATGATTGTATTATTTTTGGTTAACAGAACGACAGAAATTATTTGGTAGCATCGATCGAGCAAAGTTCATGCGCCAGAGCTTGAAAATTAAACGTAAGAGCGAGGAAGGCCTAAAACAGTACAGGAAACAAAAATTAGGAGTGTTGAAGGCGCTTGGAAATATTCTCAACAATAATAAGTGATTCGTGTTTTAGATAATTTCCATACGTATTACTTTAACTATTTTCTACTGTATCAATCTGGGCAACGAATTGTTATAGAGCATATTTCTATTTAGTAAATCTATGCAACAAGTTCACTGTTCCTATTTCCATATACATCACTTCACTTCATGTGAGACAATTATGATGTTAATTATTAGAATCATAAGAGTTTAATTCAATGCTAGAAAAAATCCAACTTTCATATCTCCCCCACGGTTCATCATGGGAACTTAAACTTTTGATCTTCCAATTTAGACGTAGTTTTAGATTCTATTATTCAATGCAAGAGACCGTAGTAGATACAATTGGTAGTTTTTCAATATAACTGCTATACTCATCATTTGTTTATGAGAGTTTTCGTATCTGAAGAATTTATTACATCGTTATGTGAGCATTTTGTGTCTTATTAATAATTTTTTTTGTTTGTTCATTATTCTGTTGGGAAAAATAAACTGTCAACAAATTATAGTGATTGAATGTATAATTTATTTCAAGCGCTTTCCACTATACCTAAGTATTAAAGTAGTTTGAGCACGAAACTCGTTTCGAGGTTTTTCATTTCGCAATTGTTAACAGATACTTCTGCCTAACGTTTTTAAGTTTTCACCGATATTTGGAAGGGAGAATCCATGGTATGCAGCAATTATTGAATGTTAAAATATGGAATTTCAACATAGAGTAACTGACTGAGTTCATCGAAAGTGTTCTCAATTTTACTTTCAAAACTCGAAGAATGTGCGTTTAAAAACGATAGATTTGACTGCAGATTTTTGAAAATCACGTGAAATTTTTCGATCTTTTCCCGAATTATTAAACAGATAAAAGAAATGAAACGAATGGCATGTCTTTGTAAGTCAGTAATATAAGAAATATTTTCCAGTGACTATTAATCCAAATTTTCCTTTATTTACATTTGGGAATATCAACATTAATGAAGTATCGGAAAAATATTGGTAATTAGCCACAAGAAAATCATCAAGACTATCACTACTATCAGATAAAAAAAGAAAACTCATCTAATATTATAAAATTCATCTCGTTATTCATTTTCCTGTCGTAACAAGTATGAAAATTTCCTATGGACGATCCATGGTCAGGGCCATGGACCCCCCCACGGAAAATTATATATGAATTTATATGCGAGAAATCTCTGAATTATACGACACATATATGACGTATACCTCTCCTATATGGATCATATATGAG
>JABSMS010012903.1:0-12961 GCA_018902275.1 Aleiodes sp. PSUC_FEM 10030003
TTTTTTAGATTTTGGAAAGGGGGACCTCTTCAAATCTTGACCAGAAAACTCGAATTTTCTAAAATATTAAAAAAATTAATTTTTACACATGTTTTCCACTTGGAATTTCCTCAGCTGTCCAATGGAACTATCAAAATAAACCTATCTTGGATATTTCCCTCGATTTCTTGCGGTTTTCATAATATATAACATCAAAACTAGGGTGTGTCTATTTTATCCCGTGTATCCATTCTACCCCACCTTCCCCTATCCATAAAAAATTGAAAATCTCCGAAAACGGGAACGGCTAATGCCTTGAATTTCAATCCAAACGAATCAAATCTTCAAGAAATGCCCAAAAATCCTTCTGATACATGCTTTTCAACGAAAATCGCATCAACTTCCCACTTGATTCATTTAAAAATCTCTATCTCGCATACTTTCACTCATTGAAAGTGTTTTCCATTTTATGGAACATTCATTCCTATCTTTCCCTACGCATAATTTATTTTTACCTTTACACAATAAAATAAAATAGTTGATCGTAAATATTATATAATATAATGTATTCACGAGTGACATAATTACATAAAAAATGGGTACCAACTTTTCTTTCCATTTGCGTCGTAACAGCACTTGCGCATGACGTAACCCTTCTTGAATTCAGTAGCACCAGTAACATTTGGCACATCAAGAAATGGATTACCAGATGCCGATATCACTGGTCCATCTCCCTGCTGTATCACTTGTGAAGCCGTATCATCTCCCTCTTCATCCCTTTAACACAATGCCAAGGACAAATGAATTAATAAAAGTTAATGTTTCACTAGTAATAATTAGACTCAATTCACAACTCAACTAGGTAATTAGTATTGAATTTCTTTGTAATCACTAGAGACAATTGGTCTATACTCACAGTGCCCACTCGAGAGGATAAGATTTAATGGCCGTATAAAGTTGTTTGAGCACTTCCCTTGGAAAATTATCGCCATCATTTAGCTCTGATAGATTCTCGATAAATTCCGAGCATGACATTTTCCTACCAATATTCTGTCCATGTAGATCAGTATTTAGGAGCATTATAGCGCACGTGAGTGTATGCACGGCATCTGAAGCATTTAAATTTCCAATGATTATGGATTATTCACTCTGAATTAAGTGTCTAACGTTTATCTAATAAAAGAAAGAGTAAGAACCTTGTGAATTAAATGAGCCTGGATTACAGTCAATATATCTCTTTGAAAAATGTACAAGTACACGTTCTCTCTCCTGGGTCTCACCAGTAAGTGAAAACTGTGCGAGAAACTTTCTTAACGCCACGTCCAGCGTGTCTCCTTCAAAATTGAAATATCTCAGGTATTCTTCAGCAACTGCTCTAGAGAAGTCATTGCTGAAAGAGATAAACAGAGATGAGCATCCAAAGGGGAAACATAAAGCATAAAAAATGAAGGAACTTCAAAAGTCATGGAAACAAATTTGAGAATTGCAATGAGATTATTACTTTTTACTGAGATGCCTAGATACGTCAGACTTCTTGAATCCGTCGAGTGAATACAATCGCTTCGCAAGTCTCACTGCTGATGGCAGATCCACTGCTTTTGGACTGTAGTGGAAGCTGTGCAGACTCTCAATGTCACTCTCCTCATCAGCTGACTGTGGCGGTGAATGTCCACTCTGTTTCTGTTCATCGCACGAACCAATATGTACTATTTCTTTTTCATCCTCGCTTTCCTTCAACTCCTAACACGAGGGTACGTACATTAGGAATCAACAGGGTTTTACATTTAGAAGTAAAAGAGATAGAGGAGTTAGAAGTAGTTAGAGAAATACAGAATACGAAGAAATATTTTTTGCTTTTTTGTCAGAACTTTGGGTTTGAATCAAGATTTAAGATTAACTACTCTTTTTTTTCCAGAAATTCTAGCGGTTTGCTAATAATTTTGATCATAGAAATCATTTCAGATGAATTTAATTTTTTTCATTAGTTTTGAAAGAGTTGTGATAAATTTATTCAGTGTCATCGCATTTTCTTTAGCGATTGGGGACAATGAAGTAGAATAGACATTTTATGGATGAAACGGAGTCAATGGATTAATGAAAGTGTTAGTTTTTGGGATTTTTTTGAAAATTGAACTGTTCTCGCCAAAAAATCATTGAATCATTCCTTTCTCAAATACTCGCACATACTTAAGTAAATTTCATTTGAGAAAGCATTCAAATTTCAACTAAAATCCAATGTATACGTTCCATCGTTAACGTTCATTCCACCCCATTTTCCCTCGAACCAGCGATGATCACGATAGACCAGAATGAATAAAAGAACAAGAATCGTTTGTCCATTTCGTACCAATATTCCCCTACATGACAAATCAATAAAGCAGAAAAAATTTCTCCACACAGAGACAATACATGAAGAGATGTTATTACAAGGATAGCGAGCACAAAGAATAGGAGAAAGGAAACCTGAGGAATACCTGGTAAACACAAAACTCGTTGACAGAACTCACGCCGGAAGAAGGCCGCTGATGATCACTACTCCCACTGTTGCTCCTCCTCCTATTTCTCGGACTACTTCTTGAATTCTCCTTCTCTGGGCCTTTAACCTGTATAACAATCCTATGCTCACTAGACTGATTGTGCTCCTGTCCATAGTTGATATTTTTGTTGATTCTTCTTTGCGGTGGTTCACTAGCAAGAATCGTCGAATCACTGTCACTAGGATCACTAACCATCATAATATCACGTGCACTCAATATATCCATTGTTTCTTCATCATTGTAATCAGGACTTGACATATTGCTTATTGCCTCTGATTGGCTTAAATCACCATTGGTTGGATGAAAACCAGTTGTTCCTGATGAACAATTTGGTAAATTTGGATTATTATTTAATTGCGATGAGGGATTCAGTTGATTTGGTAGAGGAAATCTTCTTGAACCTGAATTTGATGACATTACTGATGATGAAACGGATGTTGGTGATGCTGGTGATAATGAACGCTGTGGGCTTGTTTCTTCTGAACTACTTGATGACTGTGATGAACTGCCATTTTGACAGCACGAGGTACGTTCTGACGCTGATGCCGATGGTGAACTAACTGGTGCATTGTAAGTCCATACAATTCTTTCACTCGATACACCCTGTCCACTATCAGGTCGTGTATCCAACAGGGTATTTAAACTTGATGTAACATCCTCATCGATGTCAATGTCCACTGCACTCATTGATGGGTCTTTTTGAAATTGCAGATGATCCTCAGATCTTGATGTTCTGACAAAACCACTTGAATATCCAAAGTTTGTTATGTTTGTTTTTGTATCCACTACGTTAGCACACTGTCCGGGATCACGTTTACCAATTCCAACTGGTGATGTTGTTGCAGAATTCGAGCCACCCGTTGGGGCTGATTTGTATGAACGATGTCCCAACATCTCGTTTGGGCTCGTTGGTACGGAATTGTGATGATGATGATTGTGATAATTGTGATGGCGATGTATGTAGTGATTGTTATAACGTAGAGAGTCAACTTTTTTCTGATACTTTGGAAGAAATCCAGTGCTCTGTTGTGTACGCGATAGGTTCAGCATGAGATCCCCAGTCATCATGTATGCCTCGAATCTTTAATGAAACAACATCAAATAGTAATTACCGAGATTTCAGGAATATTTTAAACGTTTCAGATCAACAACTTACCTTGGTGTATTCTTTTGTCTGTTGAATTTATCGCCTGATAATGGCTCCCACTGTGCTCGTTCCTCTTCTTTGAAACTGTCTGTAACTGGTAAAAGCGCCTCAAACTCAGATGAGCCCGAGGCATCGCTGTATGAACCATTGCTTCTCGATACATACTGTGCTGGACCGGTCGGTTGGGAACCGACCGGTGAATCTGGTGATCCTGATTTCCTTCCCTTCAATTTTTTCTTTCTATCATCACAATTACCAGAATTACTTCTTCCATCTACACCTACGCGCGGACAACTCGGTGTTTCGTCTCCAAGTTCCTGTCCAGGGGCAAGCAATCTTCTCACATGTGCCTTTATCGCTGGGTCTGTAAGATTATTTTATTTTCACAATTTTCCTTTTTCTATCTGTGTCAAGTAGGATAGATAGGGTTTTATTGAATTCTGCACGTTCTCATGAATATCAGTGATAACAACATGAATTTATTTTGCTGAGAAAGTTAAGGGGATATTTCCGATATGGATATACTGAGAAAAACTAATTTATTCAATTGATCGATTATACTTTACATTGGAAACGTTAATAAAATAATATGTCCGTTCACTTGCACTAAACACTAAGACTGACATGAGCAAACATCCCGTCTGACTGCCTCCGGTCTATTGACTCATTCATACGAAATCGTAACCACAGTGAGTCAAAGAGACAAACACACACTGACAAAACTCACTGACATATAATTCTGCCCAGTTGGAAATTGAGAAGAATCTTTTACCATATCTATTCAACCACATTTTTTTCATTTATTTCTTGCCTCTCTATCTGTCCATGTGTAACTTTCAAGCATTGGATATTTCTGTACAAACTCGTGTTTTGTTATAGTTCATTCAAGTAGTGTGGAAGAAAGACGTCACTGATAAACCCACTCTTTGTCAAAAAATTTTATCATCTATTTTTGAAGCCTCCCAGTGCTCGATGTTTTATGCTGATTCTATATTATCTCTAATGTTTTGAATAGAATGAGGTGAACTATTTCTCCAGCATTAGATATGTAAATTTATACTCTGAGAATTCCGGAAAAAGCGTAGAGACTGGTGTAATAGCTTTTTCTTTGCTTTAAAATTTATCATCTGGAATTTAAACGCGATAATTTCTACGTTAATTCGAAATTTCTACTATCAGATAATATTCTCAAAAAAAGTAGAAAAAAAACAACTAACACCAGGACGATTATGAAATCAATAACGAATCCGCCCCACCCTCTTAAAACTGATAATATCAAGCAGAAGGTTTTGAAACAAGGAATAAAAAGAGTATTCACGTCGTTTTAAATTATAACATGATGAATCGCAGAGACAAATCGAATTGTTTAATCAACGTTTGACGAAAATTACCGATGATTTTCACAGATTTTAACTACTGAAATTGTCCAGGCATTCTCATACACTCAATGTGATTATTAAACGAGATTTCATTTCATTTTTCCAATTAATTCATGAATTATTGTCTACTCACCCCTTCGCAGCTTCAGAGTAACAGGATCCGAGGACAATCGCAAACATTTTAGCACTGAAATTAAAAGCAAAAAATAGAAAACAAAATATATAATTTACCTCTGTATTTGGCCGTTTAAACCAGTTGATACAAGATGGATAAAACTCGTTTAATATATATACATTGTTTTTTCTTTATTATTATTCTTTCTTAGTTGTTATTTCATACTGGTTCTCTCTTTAACTTGTCTAGACTCTCACGGCTGAGTTTCAACTGGACTGCACGCCCACCGGCGGCAATGAAAGTCGAGAAATGCATACTTCTATCGCACTCACTCTCTCACGTCTGTGCGTTAGGTCATGGAAAAGGTCGATGCATTGCGCGAGCGCCAAGCCGCCCGCACGAGATTAACCGTTGAATTTTAAGCCTACCAAAGTTGACACTAATTTCACATACAATGTATCAAATTTTTTATTCTCTCTGTGAGATTTTTTCCTTTGGTCTTTGACAATTCGGGGAAAATCTACTTATCGTTGACAAGATGGAAGATATTATTATTTTTCCTCCCTTCAACTGCACAATACTTTGCTTCACTGAATATTATTTCGTTGTCTTCAATGCAATTGAATGAAATCGGTAGAGAAATCGATATCGTCTTTTATTAATAACAATGTTAAACTAATTTCAATTTTTTTTCTGCCATTGAGGTTATTAAAAAATAATTAGTTACTTACGTATGCGATTCTCTCTAGTGTCATCCAAATGAATTTCAATAAACATTGTTCAAATTAAACCCAAGTTTCATGAAATTTTGAACAATTTTAAAACTTTGCATAATTGAATGAAGTAAAAAAATCCGGATTAATTGGTCAAGTGAATTAATAAAGATTTGATTTCAAAAAAATTCATCGCTCTACTGTTCTTTCTGAATGGTGGGCAAAAAAGAGGAGTAAAAACTTTTCCAATTCTGGATTTGACTCATCTTCTCATCAATAATTCATGCAAACACGATATTCCTCACTGTTACTAATCCGGTGTATCAATCATCGTTGGAGTTAAATTACTTAAAATTACCTCATAAGAAAATTCCTATTAAAGCATCAAAACTTTATTTTTAGATAAGTCTACGGAAAATTTTCTTACCTTCCTTGGTGGTGAACCGGTTGACATCTACGTCGTTTACCCTAAGAATAACATCTCCTGCTTCCACCTGAAATTGGAAATAAAATTTCTCAATCCAAAATACGTTGATGAATAATTATGGAAATCTAATGCGACGAAAGTTTATTTCAATAATAATGTAACTGAGACAATTTAGAAAATTCAATTATTTTAATTCCAAGACTTTTCTTTCAATGTACAAGACGTAATCTTCAAGGCAATGAATACGATGCATTTTTTTATAAGAAACATTATCTTGACTCTCCGATGAATGAAACTATCGAGATAAAGATATGTAGAAATAAAATTTGATACGTATTATGATTGTCGGAAGTGTGGGACAGGTAAACGAAGGCCATTAGGGTTAGGGACATTATTTAGTGCCTATACAATACACACAAAATGAGAGAAGGAAGTGGAGACGAGCCTTCCGACCCACGTTATGTGCATCGTTACGTGAAACACTTTGGGTCGTTCGAGTTAGAAACGCATATACAGCGAGGATTTATACACAGGGGCCCACTCACTCTCGATTGGCCACTCAAACTCGAGGATATTGCTTGTATATTCGATTATAAACCAGAGAAGGTTAATCGATTATCCGATAGGCCTATATGCATGTATATAATTCCAATTAAATTCAATAAACCTCGCCAATGAATACTTAATTCTATTAAATCATGTAATTGGCGTGTTGTAGATTGATATGAAAATATTGTTCGGAAAAATTGGGAATTTAATCTCAAATTCAATTCAATTTATTGAATAAATAAATGTCATTGTATTTAACTGCTTTAATGAAAATTTATTCATCGAATTATTTCATCATCAATTCTTTTTTTTCTCTTCAAGCAATAGAGAAAATTCTAGTAAATTATTTTTTGAAGTTTAATTGGAAACTATTGTAATACACAGATGTCTACACAGAATTTTAGGCGGAGTCGGCGAATAAACCGTATAGAATGTGTCGCAAGTCCAGCCAGCCGCAAAATTGAATCGTCACAGAAGCCATCCGACGGTATGCCACGCGTGATTACGAGCCATGACCCCCCCATTCTCTCCTTCTCCTCTTTGCGATTCTCTCCCTTCAGTTCCGACATAATATCATACATGAGTGCATGTGTAGATCCATAACGCCATATCGACAAGACAATAAATTGAACGTTAAACCTTTAGTAACTGAGCAATTTTTACATTTACCCAATAATTTTTACCTCGTTCTCAAGTCGACTGTACGCTACGTAATTATATTTATTGGCTTCTGAATTATCATTGAGGCAGCAACATTTTTTGCACAATGAGAAAACCATCATTTCAATTTTTTAATATTTAATTTTTCTAGTAATAAATTGATTTAAGTGCTTGGAATTGCTTTGTATGATTTTTTAAACAGTAAAACATTATTTAAGCCTATTTCTCATTTTTTTTCTTGTATAAAAGTGAGTGGAACAAGTGGCGTCAATCGATAAACAAAATTAACACACCGCACCTCTCAACGATTTAAGACGAACTAATGTTTTTTTAGACCCAATGACTATTTGTCGCTCTATGTACCAAAAATCTCTGCCAGTCCCTATTTATATCCTGACATTGACATTGTTCTATAATAAATGTGTATCAACAAAGAATTCCTGCATCATTCGAGTATTTTGATGCTGATGTTTTCAGATTAATTTGTGTTTCAAGTTGTAAATTCGGTTGAGCTTTTTTTTTACGTCTCTCTGTTCGTTCTCTTTAGCACTATTTAAGAAACCTCTCAAATGCCTCCACTCTGCGACAGCCTTCTCCAACGTATTTTCGTGTGTCAGAGACATTGTAAAATCTTGAAAGCCTCACCCCAAATGCGCTTACTAAGGGGTAAGAGCTTTTCTAGGTGATTTCCATGTTCTAAAGGTGAAAGAGACTTATTAAATTTTCACTCCTTTCGGTTCAACGAATTTCAGCACTGAATTAAATAAAAATATTCTCTTGAAGCGGCGAATCTTGTGTTATTAATTCCTATAATCATCTCTATTACATTGACAGGTTTGACTTTAATGGAGATGAGTCACTGGCACTTGTGTCAGGGTTGACATTTGTTTTTAAATAATTTTTTCCTTCTATTCTCAACCACGTGCCAGTGTCACGCAAGGTCCCATTGACAAAAGGCCATAGACGTCACGCAGGTAGGTATTAACGCAGCACGAACAAATTATTGCTTTAAATACACAGTTTGGCCTGCGTGCCCCAACATCCTCGTACTCAGATAAATACAATTGTAACCCAGACACAAAAACTCCTCTTTCTCCCATTGACAATGTTGTTACTCTCCTCTTTGTTTTTCCCCATTGTTTTCACTCGTTATTTCCACCGAGTCAATAGTCACGCTATGAAAGCCGCAGCACGTGGGGAAAGAAGAAAATCACCGCGCTTTTGTAAATAATAGCTTCATTCCAAGAGGGCTGCTGTTTTACCAGGGACAGCACGAGGATCGATCGTTAGCTACCCTTCTTTGGTCGTTTTTTTTCTTCTCTTCACAGTTCTTCATTCTCCCTTCACACTTTATTTTTATTCTTCACTCACCTTCACTGACTAAACGACGAGTCAAAGGCATTCCTCAAGGGTTCACCTCCGGTCAGATAATAATCAGATAAAAAAAAAAGGGAAACGTCTAGACAGCTCTTTTTATTTCAGTGTTTTCCAGCAATAAAAAAGATCAAAACTGCAATATTTCTAGATAAATCGATAAAAACTCATTCTTTAAATTAATTGACCCAATTTTAAACTCCAACTTTTTCTTCAATTATTTATGAAATGTTTTTACCATCGAACTAAAATCCTTTCTCGACGAAATTTCGTATCTTTTCCATTGCATTTCTACAATTAGTTTTTCCTCCTCTACCAGCTGGGGTTAGACCGTTGTATTCGAAAATCCGTACAGGACTCCAGCTGGCTCGGTAAACTAACTGTGGCACAAGAATTAGCCGGACGTTGGGGGTTTGCCCGAGGGCAGTTTCCTCGTTTCTCTTGTCCCTTCCTCATCTTTGTTTTTCTCCTTCGCATGCATATTCATAACAACAAGAGGCACGTACACACAGTGAGAAATGACTATGGATGTGAAGAGGCGACATAACCCGTGATTCCAACTCAAGTCTAATTTTATAAAGATTATTCAATGTTGACCTGTTTCGGAAAGCTTTTCCTCCATAATTCAATAGTGAAGACACAAAATGAGTTGATTTCAGGAGGTTCCCCCTTTGAAATATTTCGGCATCAAAGCGAGACTTGAAAATTATCATTTTTTACAAATATTTTTTTACAAAGTAGAAAGAGTCAAGCATCGTCGAATATTCATTTTGCATTTTCCCTCAAGATGCATAAATAAAACGTTTGTATTTGACAATGCATTTTCTCTTTTTCTTGAGATTATCTCAGAAGGAAGAATGCGTTGGCTGAGGTGCGCTTGGGAGGACATCGAATGAAAAAAAGAATATGAGAACCGGCAAAATCAATAATAAAATTGTGTGGAATAGATAATATTTCTCAACACCATTTACTCGAGAAAAGAGAATCGCCCTAGACGGGAATATCTTTCCCCTGACGTCACTGGAATATCCTGGATATCAATTCCCAAGTGTCTGCCTTCATTGAACTCCTGACCTGCTAAACATGAGGTCGATAAACACCCGTTTTTAGAGTTAACCAAGGATAATTTAACTGCCAAGATATTTACTCTGGAATTTGCACGTAGTATTATAATCATGAAGCTTTTTGTTTGTTGATCTACTTTGTGACAGTAGCTTGAGGAAAATTACTGCTGCGATCCTAATGGCCTCCTCAAGTTGAGAATGAAGAGGTGGATAAGTGCACTTATTGAATTTATTGTTATTTTTATGAATACTTGAAAAAATAAGAAAGGTGGATGAAGTTAACGGTTCCTTTATTTCTCGTCTTTTTTAATTAAATTTTTCAGTGAAAAATTCTCGCTTATTATCATGAAGACAATGTTTCATTCTCATGAATTGCAAGTTCATCTTTAAGCTTCTTTTCCCTTTTTATATATTCCACTCTCTCTCCACTCCTCATTGTTACTCGAAGCCACGTCACGTTTTTCAACCACTCTTTGAGATAGAGAGAGCATCTACATCTTAGCTCGAAGGGATATTATGCATATATATTCTTTGCCAGTGGTAACATCAGTTTCGTGTCGCTGAATCACCAGAGAGAAAATGCCCATGTGGAATTGTCGAATGACACAATCGAGCTGTACGTTTTCTGTCATTTTCTTTTGCTATTTCTGTTACACGTGGGATTGGCTGTGGAGTGGGAGAGGGGAAAGGAAGAGAAAGAGAGGAAGAAAGAAATGTCCCATTGAACCAACGAGCCTCAACAGCTTTACGGGAGTAGAACGAGACGGACATTTTTTTCCTCCTCCTTTTATTCTTTTTTTCTCTTTTCTTTTTGCAAGGACTGGTCTCTGTGTGTTGTGTGATTCACATAGCTCCGTTGAGTTTGTGCGAAGGGAAAAGCTCTCCACGCTCGAGCTATTCATCACTGTCCCAATAGGCATCTTCACTGCGTATCTAGAACACATTTGCTTTTAGTATTGTCATTCAAATGTTTCTTTTATTTCATCTTGTATTCTTTTTTACTTTCATTTTTTTTCTCTTTCTCAATTAAAAAAATAAAGAATGATCAGAGAGAGAAAGAAATTCTCAACGTGCCTTTGAGCTTTATTTTAAATTCTGTCGAGTGTTCATGAACATTCTTGAGTTTTCATCGTTGCGAGGAAAAAAATAATTTTTTTCATTGAGGTGATTATTGCAAGGAAAAAAAACACGAGAATTGTGATAAAATGAAGGAAATTATGAGGGTAAATATTTTTATGTGAATGAACATCTTTTAAATTTGTTTTTCAGCCCAGTTATTTTAATTTTATGAGACCGTGGGTGATGCCATTGAGCTAATGGAAAAATTTTCGTTGGAAACAAAATAGAAAAAAAAACATACTGCAGGAAATGTAATTCACAGTAGAAGAAATATATTTCTTTCCTTTTTCTTTCGTTTTAATTAAATAAATTTAATGGAAGAACTTTATACCAAGCGAATAAAAGTTTTTTACGAGTTTTTTGTTCAGATAATATGGACTCATTCATTTTAATTTATTTCTTTATTTTTTAATGCCAAAGAATGACTCAGTAATCAAGACAAATCGATTGACTGAGAACTTTTGGCTTCAAGAGTTTATTTCACTGGATATGTGAAAAATGAAACATAAATCACTGGAGGATGGTATCCTTCTCCATTATCTCCGAGTAAACTTCCTCACTGGTTAACAATTTCCGAGGGCTTTTCATGGGTTCTTCACGAAAATTTCTCTCAACTCTACCGTAACTGTCGCATTACGAAGCTGGACCTAACGAAATTTCCTCCGCAATAGGATTACCCCCTTAGTGCAAGAGTAGAACAGATACATGTATACAGCGAGACAGAAAGTTCTGTTACCTCCGGTTATTTTCATTGGAGTACAAGAGGGTTGGTGACCCCGATTTCTTTTGCCTCATTTCTCCTTCACCCCCACCCCCAAGTTGTCTTGTGTTTTCCATGAAAAACATGGTGGAAAATATGGGATAAAGGAAAATACGATGGCATTATATTCTTCTCTTCATTCAAACAAATTGGAAGATATGAAATTCTTACTGAAGAAGACAAATAAAGATATTAAAATAAAATTTAGTGAGTTTCACAGAAAATGAAGGGAAAATTTATCTCAATTTATAGAACAATATGAGAAAAATATATTTTCGTTTGGTTAAATGTTTCATTCTGAAATAAAATTTCAGTTTCCTCAGATACTTTCATTTTCATTGTACGAGAAAAGATGGAAAATCTTTTGTCTCATTTCTATTACTTCTTTGTTTTATTTCTTTCTCTGATTGTGTTGAGAGAGAGAGGGGAAAAGTAGTAGAGACACCCAAACAAGGCAAACCATCAGAGAGTGAAAATACGAGTTACGTGAACGGATTACAAACAAAACGGGGAAATTGGCTTCTCTATTTCACCGAAAGAGAGGGTGAAGAATAAAGAGAGAATTGATTCGGACGCTTTTCGGATGTACGCATAATAAACTCAGTTTTACATACAAACTCTCGTATTTCCCATGACACGTGTTTCACCTTTTTCTTAATATTTGTAATACAATCCACTTGTTTTTGTGTTTCTCTGTTCGTGATCCTGCGAATATCCCATTTCCCGTGATCCGAATATAGAGAATAAACATATTTTATCCAACTCATTGTTTGTTCATTTTTTTCAAATTAATTCTGACAAATGAAGTACAATCTTGTTTTATTAATCTAATTGATGGAAAATATGAGGGCTCTCGTGACCCCTAAATGACAGGGGGAAAAGTTTCGTGGATGGAAATAGAACAGCCTACTATTCACCGGTATAAAGCCTCGAATTACCTGCAAAGTGCTCTCGTAAATTTCAACCCTCCGAGTTTTCATACATTAACTGTTCTTTCCTCTCCGCAATTTTGAACGAACATTATCAAGCAGAATTAATGAAAATTTCAAGGGAAAATGGGGTAAATCAGACAATTTCGGAGAAATGGTTGGAGATAATTTTTTTTAAATGATTTCATTGAAATGTTATATATATATAT